>PISX010008516.1:0-81369 GCA_004024625.1 Mellivora capensis
GAAAAAGAAGAAAAGAAACAAGATGGGATTGGGAGGGAGACAAACCATAAGTGACTCTTAATCTCACAAAACAAACTGAGGGTTGCTGGGGGGAGGGGGTCGGGAAAGGGGGGTGGGGTAATGGACATTGGGGAGGGTATGTGCTATGGTTAGTGCTGTGAAGTGTGTAAACCTGGAGATTCACAGACATGTACCCCTGGGAATAAAAATATGTTTATAAAAAAAAAAAAGTCATCATTGAGTTTCAGCAAGTCTGTCAGTCATCAGAAAGCACAACAATATGAAAATCACCAAAAAGATAAAATGATAAATAAAAATGTAGCTTTTTCTGCTTACTTCTTAAATACAAATAAGATGGTAAGTCATCAAGCTGATCAGGTACAGAAGATTTTGAGGATGGATTCAAAAGATTTTCTTTGCTCTTTAAAAAGAAATCTACTGTGTCCAGCTGACGATTTTCTATTCCAGCCTGAAACAGGAGAAAATCAGAAAAAATTACAATAGGAAAAAATTGGGGATACAGGTTTTTTACTTTTTTAACTTTAGAATGTAATGCACTGAGACTGCAAGAGACACAAGGCTACCTATCTTGCAGCATACCCTGGTGCTGGTGAGGATTCTGACAATGATTATGCCATGGGGGGCAAGTCTCCAACTTTTCTGAACACCAATTTCTGCTTCAGTAGAAACAGGAAGTTAGAATAGAAAACACTTCCAATTCTACCATCTGTAATTCTAATACTACTCAAAGCTAGGTACTTGGGGACCATCATTTTAGGTAGGTTAGAGTCCATCTGAATTAAAATGTTAAAGCAGTAGGATATAAAGTTCACTGAAAAAGCAGGCTAAAAAGAGAATCCCATATCTGACTAGGCATCCTGAGGAAGCTTTCCATACAGCACACTTAAAAATTGATTCTCTCTCTCTCTCTCTCTCTCTCTCTCTCACACACACACAGACACACACACAATCTTTAAATGCTGGAAACAAAAAATCCTCCCAGGATAAAAATGAGAACCAAGACAAATCCAGAAAAGTAACAGCTCTAAAACCAACTGCTACCTGAAAGATTCTGCATCTTTCTGATAGCCTAAAGGGGTTGGAAAACTAAGGCCCATGAACACAGCCCTTACATGTTTTTGTAAATAAAGTTTTATGGGAACACGGCCACACCCATTTCCCCATTCATTTCCATACTGCCAACAGCTGCAATGGCATATATAAGTAGTTGCAATAGAAACCTACCAGCAGGGACGTCTGGGTGGCTCAGTTGGTTAAGCGGCTGCCTTCAGCTCAGGTTATGATCCCAGCGTCCTGGGATCGAGTCCCACATCAGGCTCCTTGCTCAGCAGGGACCCTGCTTCTCCCTCTGCCTCTGCCTGCCACTCTGTCTGCCTGTGCTAGCACTCGCTCTCTCTCTCTGACAAATAAATAAATAAAATCTTTAAAAAAAAAAAAAAAAGAAAAGAAAAAAGAATCCCACCAGCAAACCCTACAATACTTAACTATCTGGCTCTTTACAGAGAAGTTTACCACTCCTACCCTAAAGCCCTGTGCCTAAGAATTATCTGGAGCATTTGTTTAAATGTAAATTGCTAAGCCCTGTCCCCAAGAGTTTCTGATTCAGTAAATTTGGGGTAGGACTTTAAAATCTGCATTTCTAATAAATCTCCAGGTGATAGTGATGCTGTTAGTCTGGGGACCACACTTTGAAGTTCTGTGGGTTAACACACTAGGCAAGTTGAGGTGAGAGGTACTGGTGGAAGTTATACATGGAAGAAGAGAGGATAAACCTAGGGTCCACACAAGGTGACACTGTCCAAAACGGATAAACTGGAAAAACTGCCCCCAAAGCAGGACCATTAAAAAAAACTGCCTTTGCTCTGGCTGGTGGGAGGTAAAACCGAATTGTATATGATTAAATAAGTGAATATTCTTGTTCTTAGAAGTATATGCCAAAGTAAAGAGTTATGAAGTAACTTTTAAATAGTTTGGCAAAAATATAAAATACACAGTCAAGACATGTGGCAAAATGTTAACAGCTGGTGAATGGTGAAGGGTAACTGGATGTTCATTTTACTATTTTTTGCAATTTTTCTGTAAATTTGAAAATTCTCAAAATAACCTATTTAAAAACAATGACCAGGGCACCTGGGTGGCTCAGTTGGTTAAGCAGCTGACTTTGGCTCAGGTCATATGAGATGTCTGGGTCCTGGGATCAAGCCCCCAAGAGTCCAGAGTCAGGCTCCCTGCTCAGGGAGGAATCTGCTTCTCCCTCCGCCTCTCCCTCTGTTCATGCTCTCTTTTTCTCTCTTTCTCTCTCACATAAAATCTTTACAAAGAAATAGTAAGATCAAAGAAATCCCCTCCAGTCTCAAATGACTTCACCCCATTGCTGGTTCTCTCTCTCTCCCTCAAATAAATAAAAATCTTTTTTATTTTTATTTTATTTTTATTTTTTTTTAAAGATTTTATTTATTTATTTGACAGAGATCACAAGTAGACAGAGAGGCAGGCAGAGAGAGAGCAGGAAGCAGGCTCCCTGATGAGCAGAGAGCCCGATGCGGGACTTGATCCCAGGACCCTGAGATCATGACCTGAGCCGAAGGCAGCGGCTTAACCCACTGAGCCACCCAGGTGCCCTAAAAATCTTTTTTAAAATGACCAAATAGTAATTCTAGAATAAAAAAATAAAAATTGAAATTAGGTAAGTATGTAAAAGCTAACTACTTCTTTTTTTTTTTTTAAGATTTTATTTTTTTCTTGATTTGCCAGAGAGAGAGTGCACAAGTAGAGGGAGCAGTAGGCTGAGAGAGAAGCAGCTCCCCAGCTCCCCACTGACCAAGGAGCCCAGTGCGGGACTCAATCCTAGTACCCAGGATCAGGACCGCAGCAACCGGAGCCGACAGCAGACACTTGAACCAAATGAATCACCCAGGCGTCCCAAGTCTAATTACTTCTGATTGAAATACCACTGTGACTTGTGACTTCACACAATGTGTGTGTGTGTGGGGGGGGGTATACATTCAGTGTCCAAGCACATGTAAAAGTTGTGAAAACTGAGTACTTACTAGGCCAGAAATGAAATATCAACAAATTTTAAAGAATTGCTATCAGACCAATATTCTTCCAACTAAAGACCATGACTCATCAGTGAAACATAAAATCACTGTCAAACCGGAGGAACACTAAAAAGATCAAAAAGCTTGCAAAAGCATCCTGAAGAGAAAAAAACTAAACTTCTCTCAAAGAAATAACAGCTGATTTCTCAATGACAATGGATTCCAAAAGACAGTAGAAAGTGATCATGAATGTTCTGAAAGAAACAACTGCCTACCTATAATTCCGTACCTCCCAAAAATACCTTTCAAAAATGGCAGCAAAATAGATATTTAGATAAAAATGGAGTTCAGCACCAGTCAGATCCTCACTCAAAGATATTCTAAATGATACTCTAGGCAGAAAGAAGGCTTAAAATGTGAGAAGAAACAAAGAGCAAAGAGATGTATCAAACCTGTATAAAACGAAATGAACCTAAATACATAATAATGATGTCTACTGTGGTTAAAAAAACAAACACAACAGTAACTTAAGTAGAGGAAAAGTAAATAAGGTTAAAGCATTCAGTGGGCTTGTATTATCCAGAAGGGTAAAGTTATGAACTTTGGATTTGATAATTTAAATATGTATATTTTGTTTCCCAGAATATCCTCTAAAAGAACAAAAACTGGATATTTAATATCCAAACTACCAGAGGTCACAGGAGCTCCTGGCGAGCTGATAATGTTTTATTTTTTTGAGGTAGTTGGCAGTTACAAGAGTTTCTACTTTGTAATTATTTGTTAAACTATATATGTATTCTGTACAGTTTTTTATACATGTTATATTTCACAATAAAAATAAAATTGGTTAATGTTGTTTATTACAGTAACACATGAAAAGAGGTGATTCATATGACTGTATCAACAAATTCAGGCCAAGTAGTCAATACAATTTCAATGCCCATTCATGATTAAAAAATGATTCATAGCCAGGAAAAAAGGAGAACTCAATCTTATAAAGATTCTTTCTTTCTTTCTTTCCTTTTCCATTCCCTTTCCTTTCCTTTCTTTTGAGAGCGAGATAAGGAGCTGGGAGAGGAAGGGCAGAGGGAGAAGGAGACAGAATCTTAAGCAGACTCCCGGCTGAGCACAGAGCCCAGTGCAGGGCTTGATATGACAAACCTGAAATCATGACCTGAGCTGAAATCAAGAGTCAGATGCTCAACCAACTGAGCCACCCAAGCACCCCATAAATATTTTTGTAATATACATGAATGCATGTGCACAGACACATACTTTAATAGGTAGATATTACAGGTATTCATTTTTAAAATCAGGAATGAGACAAGGATGCTGCCCACTCTTACTTTTTAGTGATATTATGCTAGAGGTCCCAGCAGCAAAATAAGGAAAAGAAGTAAAAAGAATTAGGGTTTGGAGAAACCAAATTGTATAACTTTGATAATATTGTATATTAAATATATATAAACTTCAAGAAAATCTAACAAATAAATTATTAGAATTAAGAAGAAAATTTAGCAAATTGTTGGATACAGAAATCAATGTATAAAAGTTAAATGTATTTCTTTATACTTGTAACAAACAAATGTAACTGAAAAATATATCATTTATAATAGCAATATGTAATATAGTTTTTAAATATATATAAACATTCTACCTTTAAGCATATAGTACTTAAATATAAAGGCACGTATTTTAAATATAAATACATATCCAAACTTAAAATAAAGCTAACAAAAGATGATAAGCTCTTAATGGAAAAATTGTAAAAACTGTAACGTTTCATTGAAAGACATTAAAGGAGACATGAAAAAGTGTAGAAAGAAACTTTGCTTACGGATAGGAATATTAAATATCCTAAAGATGTCAAATCTTCCCAACTTGATATATAGATTTAATGTAATTCTAATAAAAATCTTAACAGTTTTTCATGAAATTTGACAAGCTGATCTAAACAGAGGGAAGAGTGTTAAGGGAGAAAGAATAATAAAGACATTCCTGAACAATAGTAGAGTGAGGGGATTTATAATTAAGACAGAGTGGAAGTGGCCCAGAACAAAGACCAATTGACCAGAATTGAGCCCAGAAAAAAATTCATGCATAGATAGAAACTTGACACACAGAGATTTCAGATAGTGGTAAAAGGAAGGACTTTAGAAAAAAAAAAAAAAATGGTTCTGAGATTGGGTCTCTACTTCCCACTATGCATAAATACAAGTTCCAAATGGGAAAGGACTTAATTGTGAAAGTCATATTTTTAACACTTCGGGAAAAATAATAGAAACATCGTTATGACTTAAGGATAGGAGAAGTCACAAATTACATGCAAAAAGGAAAAGACTGATTAATGAAACTACACTAAAATTTAGAACTGCATTAAAATCAAAGACCCCACAAAGAAAGTAAAAAGACAAGCCACACATTAGAATATATTTGCTCCAGTTATAACAAAGGATTAGTATGTAGAATACACTAAACACAAAACTACAAACCAGTAAGAAAAAAACAAACAGCCCAAGGGAGAATAGGCAAAAGACATGAACAGTCACTTTACAAAAGAAATTCAAATGTCGTATATACATCAACCTTAACCAGCAGAAAAATGCAAATTAAAATCCATCATAGTATCAGAATGGCAACATGTTTAAAAATCTGCATATGCTGAGTATTGAAAAAGACATCAATAATGAAAACTAACATACATTGCTGGTAAGAGCATAAACGGATAAATCAACCCTGGAAAACTGGAGTATCACTTAGTGAAGTGAAAGATGTACATGTCCTACGACCAGCAATTGTACTACCAGCACAGAGAAACGTTTACACATGTGCTGCAGTAGATGTGAACTGTTTACAGCAACACGGTTCACAACAGCAAACTGGGAAAAAAATCTAAAGTTGGATAAAGATCTATTTATACAATGGGATACCATATGCAAGTACAGTACATGTTTGTATTTCTGTGGTGTTGGTAGTGATCGCTCATGTACCATCCAATCCTCATGAAACTCACACACATATATGAGCACTATATAAGGTACACTGTTCTCTCTGTGGTCTGTAGTCACACTGCCTGGGTTCAAATTCTGGCTATCACCTGCCGTCCATGTATATCTGAATTAGATTTCCTAACCTATGTCCCCTCATTAATAAAATAGGGCTAATAACAGTATTACCTATAGGACTGATAAGAAGATGAATGAAATAACGCATTATCATTAATATTTAAGAAAAACAACCATATGGAAATAGGCATGATTACTTCTGGATAATAGATTTACAGGTGACAAATTTTTTTTTTTCTCCCAATTACTCAAATTTTCTACAATGATATTATGTAGTGTATAAAAGTAAGTTCTTCAACAAATGGTGCTGGAAGAAATGAGTATCTGCCTGCAAAAGAATGAAGTTGGATCTCTTGCTAGTAGCATGTACAAGAATTAATCAAAATGTATCATGGATCTAAATATAAGGGCTGAAACTATGCAACTCTTGTGAATCTCCACACTTCAGTTTAGGCAATGGTTTCTTAGACGTGACACCAAAAGCACTTGAGACAAAAAAAAACAAAGTAAATTTACTTTATCAAAATTAAAAACCTTTGTGTTTCAAAGGACACTGTTGAGAAAGTGAAGACAACCAGCAGAATGGGAGAAAATATTTGAAAGTCATCAGAGTCTAGTACCCAGCACATAAGGAACTCTTAGAACTCAAGAAAGACAAAAAATTTAAAGATGGACAAAGATGTAAACAGACACTTCTCCAAAAACATCTACAAATGGATGATAAGCACATGAAAACATGTCGAACATCGTTAGTCATTAAGAAAATGCAAATCAAAACCAGTGAGGGGTCCCTGGCTGGCTCAGTCCATAGAGCATGCGACTCTCAATCTTGGAGTTGTGGGTACAAGCTCCACAATGAGCAGAGGGCACACTAAAACAAACCACACACCCCCCCACAATGAGGTACCATTTTGACTACACAACTACAAGGATCGTTATAAGAAAAAGGTAGACAATAACAAGCGCTGGTGAGACTGTGGTGCTCTTAGTGCCCTCACACACTGCTGGGTGGGAATGTTTAACAGTGAAGCTGCTGTGAGAAACTAGTCTGTGGTTCTCCAGGAGGTTAAGTGGCTCAGTAATTTCACTGCTAGGTGTATACACAAGAGAAATGAAAACATAGGACATAAAACTCGTTCACAGGATAATTTATAATAACCCAGAATATAGGACATAAAACACTGTTCACAGGATTATTTATAATAACCCAAAAGTGGAAACATCCAAATGCCCATCAACTGATGAATGGATAAACAAAATGTGGTACATCCATATAATGGAATACTATTCAGCCATACAAAAAATGAATTATACATGCCACCATCCATGACCCTTGAAAACATGCTAAGTGAAAGAAGCCAGTCACAAAAGGCTACATATTTCATACTTTCATTTATATGCAATGTCCAGAATTGGCCAATCTAGAGCCAGAAAGTATATTAGTGTTTGGGATTTAGAGGCCACAAGAAATGTTAAGTGACTGCTAATGAGTACAATGAACTGTAACTTTTTTAACTTTTTCGTTAAAAGTTTAACTTTTGTAACTTTTTTAGAGTTAATGAAAGTGTTCTGGAATTAGATAGTGGTGATAGCTATATGAGTCTGAATACACTAAAAACCACTGGACTGTACACTTAGGTGGGTAAATTTTATGTAATGTGAATTATGTTATGTATTTTAAAGATTTTATTTACTTATTTGAGAGAGAGCAAGAGAGCACAACCACAGGGAGCTGCAGAAGGAGAGGGAGAAGCAGGCTCCCAGCTGAGGAGAGAGCCCAATCCAAGAACTCTGGGGTCATGACCTAAGCTGAAAGTAGAGATTTAACCGAATGAGCCACCCAGGTGCCCCTAAGTAATTTTAATAAAACTGTCATTAAAATACAAATTTGCACATAACATTACTACCTTTCAGTTTCTGACCTTTCAGAGGCTGTGTAATATGACTTTGATTCTAGCTCCAGCTCTTTATTAGTAAGGCTATGAACCAATCACTCAACCACTTTGAGCCTAAGATTTTTCATCTGTAAAATGAAATGAATAAAAAACTACACGACCCATCTCATGTGGTTATTTTAAAACAAAACTAGATAATGCACCTAAGAGTGTGCACTATAAAAATGCTATACAAATGGGACGCCTGGGTGGCTCAGTCGGTTAAGCGGCTGCCTTCGGCTCAGGTCATGATCCCAGCGTCCTGGGATCGAGTCCCACATCGGGCTCCTTGCTCGGCAGGGAGCCTGTTTCTCCCTCAGCCTCTGCCTGCCTCTCTGCCTGCCTGTGCTCGCTCGCTCTCTCTCTCTCTGACAAATAAATAAATAATCTAAAAAAAAAAAAAAGCTATACAAAAAAAAAAATGCTAAACAAAATAAAATGTTGCTTCTACAGCTGGAGAGAAGAGTAGGGACCGCAGGGAGAAATAAAAGATCACTCTTGTTCATGCTTTCTATAGCCTGCTTCCACTTCATTTAGTCTTACCAGCTTACTGTTGCCTCCACTCCTTGCAACTTTTTCTTTCTTAGTGTTTATTATAATTTTATATCTTTTAAGGCCAAAAAGGGTAAACTGTTTAGTGGAATTCGGGTAATGAAATGACTAGAACTAAGCAAATGTTTGGGCAAAGACTATAATTTGGGGTGCCTGGGTGGCTCAGTGGGTTAAGCCTCTGCCTTCGGTTCAAGTCATGATCTTGGGGTCCTGGGATGGAGCCCCGCATTAGGCTCTCTGCTCAGCAGGGAGCCTGCTTCCCACTCACCCCTCCCCATTGCAGCCTGCCTCTCTGCCTACTTGTGATCTCTGTCAAATAAATAAATAAGATCTTAAAAAGACTATAGTTCTTTTAACTATAGTTAATAGGTTAATTGAATTCTCCCAAATCTTCAATCAAATAAAGAGTATATGACAGAAAATAATCCTGCAGGGTCATACAGACATTTAATTTTGTTACCTCCAGTGCATGTATGGGGATTGAGCACCTCCCCCAACCATTGAGATGGCAAAGAGAGTCCACAGTG
Source organism: Mellivora capensis (assembly GCA_004024625.1). Classification (NCBI taxonomy): domain Eukaryota; kingdom Metazoa; phylum Chordata; class Mammalia; order Carnivora; family Mustelidae; genus Mellivora; species Mellivora capensis. The sequence goes on from PISX010008516.1 coordinate 9,141, forward strand.
CTGGCACTTCCATGGATCATTAGTCTATTTAAAAACTCCTCTTGAGTCAATCCAAACAAAATCAGAGAGAGTCCATTTTCTACAGCGAAAAAAAAAAGTTACCTTCAATAAGTTATGAGGACTTAGGGTTTAGCATTATAACATGAATTAAATTCTAATTACTCCATACTTTAGTGCTATAATTAGAAATATATTTATTGGACACCAAGAACTACTATGACCATAGTTAATTTGATTTTTTAAAATATTTTTATTTATTTATTTGACAGACAGAGATCACAAGTAGGCAAAGAGAGAAGGAGGGGAAGCAGGCTCCCCGATGAGCAGAGAGCCCGATGCAGGGCTCAATTCCAGAACCCTGGAATCATGACCTGAGCCAAAGGCAGAGGCTTTAACCCACTGAGCCACCCAGGCACCCCGTTAATTTGATTATTTAATGCTTTTCCAAGAGGAGTTTTATTTTTTAAACACAGACCACAGGGTACGTTCTAGTAAGAACCATGCATCCTATGACATAGTAGTAAATCTCACTTTTCTGCTTTTTATTATCCTGCACAATAATTCTTGGAATTTTAAACTATTTACAGAGGTTGCATTTCTGATCTACTAAGATAAAGCAAAGAGCAGGTCCCTGACACAAGGAAATACATAATTACCAAAATTTGGGTATTAAAGAGACACACAGTATGATCACATCATTCAGTAGCTTTACAGGAGGTTATAGCATAAATGCTGAATAGCTATATATCTGAAATATCAAACTCTAATGTCTACAGGGCCAAACAGGTGGTGAGACAAGTGCAAGAAAAACTTAAGAAAGTGGCACATCTAAGAGAACTGAAATTCAGCTCCAATCTATAAATTACTATGCAGGAATGCAGGCCTAGTGTTGCCAGATCTTAGAATTTTTCAGTAACAGCAGGAAATCCTCAATTTTACAGGTTTATAATAAAGCCTTTTTTTAAAAGAGCTTAGATAGTGCAAGCCAAACAAAACAGATCTGCGCTTCATAGATGGCCCACAAGCAGCCAGCTTGCAACTTTTGCTTCCACAGACGAGTCAAGTGAAGACTCTCTGAATTAAAAGCAACCTGTGTTACTCTTAAGATTCCTGATTTAGGGGACGCCTGGGTGGCTCAGTTGCTTAAGCGGCTGCCTTCGGCTCAGGTCATGATCCCAGCGTCCTGGGATGGAGTCCCACATCGGGCTCCTTGCTCGGCAGGAGCCTGCTTCTCCCTCTGCCTCTGCCTGCCACTCTGTCTGCCTGTGCTCACTCTCCTATGCTCTCTGACAAATAACTTAAAAAAAAAAATTTAAAAAAAAAATATATTAAAAAAAAAAAAAAAAAGACTCCTGATTAGTATCTGAGCTGAGCATTTAGCTGAGCAAAATTAACCTTAATTAAAAATCAAGTACAGGGAACAACAGTACCAAGAGTAACACCAAATATCCCCCGTGAAAGACTACCACTTAGAGGAGAGAGTAGACACTAATATCTCCAAGGCAGAAATAAAATGGGTTTTACAAGCACACCTCTCAGCAATGATTTTCAACCTGATACAAGACATTCTCACCTGTCAAGACAAGGCACAGCTGCTCGTCTCCACTAGCGTCTATAGGAATACACTTTTTGCCAAGGGAGAAACACTGCATACCCTGGGTCTCCAAATCCCAGAGGCCAATGGTGCAGCCCATTCCTTCCACTGCCCAAGTAAACAGTGCACTGAATCCTGTCACAGACATACAAGTAAGCTCAACAGGTTCCTCTTGTTCACTAATGTTCATGATTTTCCATGATCTCCCTGGGTCACTGGTGTTGGCATGATCCTTAGGTAGAAACTTATAGTGGCTGTGCATTATGTCCTGTGGAATGAAGGCCCAGCCTAGCATACTGGTACTGTGGTTATCAGATTCAGGGGACTCCAAATGCAAAATATTCTGGAACCATGGAGCACAATAGGAAACCTCCAGTTTGGAGCTCTTTATTGTTTCATTCAATGATGACAGCTGGGCTTTCCAAGACCTGGAAAATAGGGTAGAACTCACATCTGTTACAGTGAAAGGCACTAAATAAAACACTACATCAGGAAGAAGATGCATTAAAAAAAAAAGTGTCTACTTCTGTAAAGCCCTTTAGTAAAAACCACAAAAAATAGAAATAAAAAAGTAAATCCAAAAAGGGAATTTCTGTACCTATCAACTTGAAAGGAAAACTTGGTCAGTTTCATGTTGTAGTCAGAATTAACAGGATCATCTTCATCTATCCCCTTAGGGCCTTCAATAGGAATGTCTTCTAGAGTTCTTTCACATATTAGGTGTCCTGGGTGTTGCCTACATTTTAAAATGACAACCATGGTCAACAATGATGATCAAATCCAAATCTGTGTTACTACTGCTCCTGTTAAAAACGGAGGGGTGGGGGTATCACACACAAGGAATAGTACAAACAATAAGTTTCTGTGAACAGGACTCCTTATCTCCATTGCTTATTGCAGAATGATAAAGTCAGCCTGAAGAATCTGGCCCATTTATAACTATGTGTGGTAACAAATTGTCGGTAGTGTTCATTTCATAATACATACATATACTGAAATCATCACGTTATACACCTGAAATGAATATAATATTGTATGTCAATTATATCTTGATTAAGAAAAAAGAATTTGACATTTATGGGTCTTATGAAGAGATAAGAGCACTTATTGCCTACTATATTGCAGATGTTGTGATAAAAACTTTATGTAAACTAAACCTTTCAACAACCCTATGAGAAACAGTGGGGCTGGATTTGAACCCAGTCAATGTGACCATAAAGCCCAGGTTTTTAACTGCTCACAATACTGTCACCACAAAGTAAGATTTAGGCTGAGACGGGGAATACACAAGAACTAGAAAGACAAAATCCGAGTGCGGGTGTACATGCAGAAAGAGGGCTGTCACATTTGAGAAACACAAAGAAGGCAAAGGTGCCTAAAGCACAAGGAATGAGAAGCAAGGTGGTGTGAGATTAGGCTGGAGAGCCTGGCAGGAGAGAGATGGTGCAGGGCTTTATGGGCTATTAAGGATTTTTAGTTTCTTCTTGGTGGAGGGAAGCTAAATAAGGGTTTTAAGCAGAAAAGTAATATGATCAGATACAGAAGAATAGCTAGGGGAGAAAGAGAGGAATTTAAACACCCTGAGCACTTAGTTAAATTACTATTCACCCTTTCTACAATTTGAAGGTAATATGTTAACATACACGTATCAAGGAGACGAAGAGAAGAAGTTTGAGAAGGCAGGGTAACAGTGAGAGAAGATGACACATGGAGATGGTCATTCACCATCCACCCAAACAAAAGGTGGATGCCTTGTCCCCAGATGTTAGTATCTGGCTACTTCACTGATAACAATTGTAACAACTTCACTCTGGTTATTGTACAGAGTATGAAGTTGAGGGGATAAGAGCCATCATCAAGAGACCAATTAGGAGCTGTTACCTTACCTCAGTTCAGACAGTGACATGGATGAGAGTGATAACAAAGGACTTAAGAAAAGTGAGCAGATTCAAGAAACATTTTTGTTTCTTGTAGATGTAGAAGGACTAGGACCTGGTGATTAACTAGATACAGATCTAATACTTAAAATAGGTTTGAAATATAAAGAAGAAAGGAAATGGAAAATAGTCCCTAAGAAAGAAGGAAGAAATGGGATCCAGAACACAGAAGGATGGGCCTTCACAGAAGGAGAATCCACTGTAATAGGAGGGAAGATGAGGAGATGGGTACAGGAAAATAGATTTGTAACTTAATGTGAGAAACTGAGGGAACTCTCATTAGATTCTACTCCCTTTATAAAGTAGGAGGCAATGTCACTCCAGATTTGGAGGCAAAGAGATGAGTAGAAACCTAAGGAAAAGAGGGTTAAAAACATTGTTGTAAAGAATGGGCTCATGAAAAATCATTATAAAATATCCAGGTAATACTCAGAGACCAGTTGAAGGTAGCAAAAGTGAACTTATAGTGCTATCAATTTTCCTTCGTAGTTTTCTCACAAGCGCCTGGTTGCTTGGGTGCAGGGACAGAGAAGGCAGAATGGGGGGCGGGGGTAGATTTTGTCAGACCAAGGGCTACCATAAGGCAGGAGCAAGAGTTTAGGGTGTATGCAAAAAAGGGGCTGAAATGAGGGTGAGAATGAAGACAAGAGGGGGCTAGAGAGTGGAAGGTCAACTGACTGGAAATTTCAATGATGTCAGAAGACAAGAGTGGGAGTACTTTGAGTAAGTGACGTGGAAAGTTTGGGAAGTTGCAGTCAAGAAGTGAGATGTGGAGAATAGTGACTTGGGGGAGGAACAGTTTCAAACAATGACAAAGCCAGGGTAAGAGTATGGGAGTGGACCGCTAAAGTAAATTGGAAGAAAAAGTCACTGACAATGAAGTGAAAGAATAAACCACGAGTTTGGGTTCTCAAGGAGCTTACAAATTCTATAGGACACATGAAAAAATGAGAGAAATAATATAAGACTATACAATTAAGGGCCAAACTGTAATTTAAAGCAAAAGTGCTACACAAGTTCAAAGAAAGAAAAATGATAAAATGAGTGTAAAATTACAAGTGGAAGGGGTTTTAGTAAGAAAAGGCCTCATGAAAGAAGTAGATCTTAAAGGAAAAAATGAAAAGGAGAGATTGACATTCTATATCAGGGGAAAAAAAGAGCTAGAACCAGGAGTGAAGAAAGAGAAACACGCTTCTAAACTTCAGAGAACAGCTAGAAAATAAAATATGCAGTCAACTCTAGAGAAATCACTCATTAAAGAACATTCATGTAAATAATAAAGAGATTACTCATTTAGTTGCGCAGGACAGATCCCTACATTTATTGGGAACAAAACACTAGCTTTGATGTTAAAGTAGCTGAGTTCAACGCAATTTGTTCAAAGGAATGTGCCTGATGCCCTCTTCAGAGCTCTCTTGAAGTGTTACTAACACATCAATGGGAAAGGAACCCTACATACAAGGATCTGAGTGGCAAGGATCAGGGTGGCTGAGTAGGCTTTCCTCCCTCCTCATCTATCAAATTATTTTCCAAGGCAGATGATTAGGAGGTAACCCTAAATACACAGGATATGGTTTAGTCAGTAAAAATGGCCTACTGATAAACAAACACATGATCTGAGAATGTGCTAATCATCCCTGCTTAAAGATTGGGGGAAAATAAGGCATTAAAAGGTCACTTAAAAAAAATCACAGTGGTAAGAAGTTCTGGTAGGTATGTGAAGATGAATTTGTCCTTTCTTGTGATCCAAACAATAAGCCATAAAAGCCATCAAAGTGCACTCCCAATTACTCAAGGATTTATTTATCTCATTCATATCAAGTGAGGACCAGAAATCCTAATGGTTTTGAATGGCCTTCAATACTGAAAGTCATAAATGCGGACTAGCGTACTTTTAGATAAGGAAATTGCAATGTACTTGCTGGGGTGTGTACTTAAACTTCTCGTAGCATACCTCTCTCAAACACTGTAAAATCAGAAGTAACTAGAATATCTAAATCAAAAAGCAACACAAAGGAGAATTCAATTTTTACTAATATATTTAGATAGCCACAGGTGTGGGTCCTTCAAGGGAAACGCCTGAGGAAATCCTCAGCTGGAGCAAGCTAGCTTAACATATCTTAAGGTCCTTAAAGAGAAAAGTAATCCCTAAGGCTGCCAGGACCCTGAGGCACATGAGAAGCAATTTCAACTCAGGGTAGATCCTTTTTTCTTCTACTCTAATGTAGGGCAAAAAATGGCTAAAAAATGTATTAATAGCCAACTGTGCTACTATACATTATGTACTTGATTATTTTTAAAACTGTGCTTAATTACTTTTTTACTTACATGATGATATGTCATATATAACATACATAAATCAAAATCACAACTTTGATATACATTACGAAATAAAAAGGTAGCCAATGGTCATTCACACAATTTTACAGTAACAACCTCACTAGGTAGTAGCTAGAAGACACAATCTAGCTAAATAGAGAAATAAAACAGGTTTCAAAAAAAAAAAGCTAACAAGTACACTTTTAACCTCCTATGGCTTTATCTCAAATTAGAGATTGCAATAATTTACATACCTGAAATACAAATTTAAGTTAACAGCAACTGCAGAGTTGGAGGAGCTGACAATCACTACAACATCTAGGTCCTGAGACACTTTCAGTGAAGTGAAGGAAGAAATCTTGGCCGGTTCCTGCTGTTGCTCATTACACACATCTTCTTGGTGAAGTGCTAAATCCACATGGGCTACATGTGTACCATCCACAGTGTCAAAAATGTCTTTGAGTTAAGAGTTAAGGAAATTGCCAGTCTTAAGTATGCCTCACCACTTCAAGCACAGGATGGGATGGACCTTGGAAACCTCATGGCTGCAACCTTGTAGGGTTAGTGGACACCAAGGCAGTCCTCATCACGGTCATCAGCAGACTATGAAGTTGGTGGCCCAATAAACCTGATAGAGTTCATTCAGCAATATTTGCTGAAAATCCACTCTGTGCCAGGCCTTGAATGACACCTTGCTAATATTTCCACTAGTGTTCTACAACAATGCTAAGAGAAATATGTGAGCCATGTTCATCACTATAAATTTTCTAGTAGCCTTAATAAGTAAAACAAACCCAGTGAACCTAATTAATACATTTTGTTTAATCCAATAAGTCAAAAATATTACCATTCTCAACATGTAACTGATTTTAAAAATTGAGATATTTTACAACTTCTTTTCATATAAATGTGCAAAATCTGGTATTTTACACTTGTAGCAAATCTCAGTTTAGACACTAAATTTTCATTAGAAATACCTGCTCTGTATTTAAGTTTTGTAAAATTCACATTTGATAATGTAAATACACTTAAAAGTTCTCCAATAATTATATCAAGTATGAACTTTTAAATTTAAAGTAATTAAGTAAAATTGAGAATTCCATTCCTCAATCACAGTAGCCAATTTCAAGTGCTCAACAGCCATAGAATCCTAGTGCCTACCCTGCTGGACAGCACCATTCTATAATCTGGCAACAAAGATGAAGTTAGTGCAACATTTTATGACATTTTTATAAAAAATTTTAGTAAAGGTTATTTTATATCTAAAGTAGAAAAACCATCCCTTTAATTCAGAAATAAAAGTTCCAAAATCATGTAAGGGGTTCAAAGTCTTCAGAACAATTTTGCTAATGATCTATGGATCTGCCAGAGACAAAACAAAACAAAACAAAACTATAATATTTCCAAAACGAAATTAAAAGTGGTTAAGCAAACCCTATGATTTACTAATATGATGGAATCATTAGAGATAAGTGGGTTATATTTATATATGAAAATGAACATATCACATCATAAGCAGTCCTTGAAATCCTTTCTGGAACAAGCACATAGTAGATATTCAACAAGCATCTTTTGAATAAATTGGTAATATAGAGCATATATAATTTAGAAAGAACACAAGTTGATCATATGACTACAAAAAATGTACGTAATAGAAAATATTTCAATAGGATATAAAGCAATACAGGTGAGTTTTTTAAGTTCATAAAGATCTTTTTCCTTGGAAATTTTTACTGAAAAACTAACAATCTGCCTATATACCAGTCCAGTCCCTAAGACTAAAAACCTTAGAAAGGCTCATCTTTCTAGGTAGTCTCCTTCCCTACATATCCCCATCTCTTTACTGCCAAGGATACAGATCCAACCTAAATTACTCAAAATAAAAAGAATTCCTCTGCTGAGCTGCACATCAATAATCCTGTCCACTGCTTGTGTAGGCAAGGGTAACATGAAACAGTTGAGTACTCCAATCTCAGCATCTCTTTCAGGAAATACAATGTGTAGGACAATACACTTGTTGATGAACAATAGTGATGTGTTATTGTGAAATGACAGGATTCTCAAAGATAATAAAGAAACATCTAGGAAACAAAAGAAGATTATTTCAAACTCACTGGTCACAGTTTTACAGTTCATAAATTTGATTTTGTAAACGTAACACAAACAGGTGAAACAAAGAAGAAACAATACTTTGTCCGACTCTAGGCAGTTATTGCTCATACCTACCTAAGCAAGTGATTACTCGTCGGTAAGAGGATAAATAAAGACAGCCTACAATGTCTCTGTTCATTCTGTTTATGGCCAGAGTCTTATAGCACACCAGAAGATTAGAAAAAAATTTAAAAATAAATAAATAAATAACCTACTTATCCCAGGAACTTCACAAAAAAAATCAGATTTTTTTTTTTTTTTTAAAGAAAAAGAAGGGGGGTAGCTGGTGGGCTCAGTCAGAAAACCATGTGACGGGACGCCTGGGTGGCTCAGTTGGTTAAGCAGCTGCCTTCGGCTCAGGTCATGATCCCAGCGTCCTGGGATCGAGTTCCATATCGGGCTCCTTGCTCGACGGGGAGCCTGCTTCTCCCTCTGCCTCTGCCTGCCACTCTGTCTGCCTGTGCTCACTCTCTCTCTCTCCCTCTCTCTCTGACAAATAAATAAATTTAAAAAAAAAAAACAATTAAAAACAAACAAACATGTGACTCTTGATCTTGGAGTTGTGAGTTCAAGCCCCATATTGGGTGTAGAGATTACTTAAAAATAAAAAATCTGAAAAAAGAAAAAAACAAAAGCAAAAACGAAGGAACCTTAAAATCAAGGGTGTCAAGCATGCTACTGCCTTAAATACAGAAGCCTGAGTACTTTGATTTCTGTTCCCTGCAGCCCTCAGGATGAGTAATCAGTCTAGATCGGCACTATCCAATAGAAATACCGTCAGCCACAAATGCAAACCACAATGTAATTTTAAATTTTTTAGTAGCTGCGCTGAAAAAACAGATGAAACTAATTTTTACATATTATTTACCCCATTACATCCAAAATATCATCGCAACATATAATTAATACAAAAATATTAATGAGATATTTTACTTTTTTATACTAAGCCTTAAAAATCTGGTATGTATTAGACACTTAGAGGACATCTTAATTCACATTAACCACATATCAAATGCTCAATAGCCCTATGTGACTAGTGGCCACTGTACTGGACAAGGCAAATCTCCCTCCCCGATTTCATCTTTACAAGAACCTTCCCTGGAATGTATATAACATTACATAGTAATGTCACAGACTTAAACATGCTGAAAGACCACCTGTAAATACTTACTGATATTTTGATCTTCAATGAGCTTTTGCAAGGTCTCCTCACTACAGCTATACAAAATGGTTGCATCACATCTTCCGTCTTTCAAATCAAATTCATAGATTAACAGTTCATAACTTTCACTAAGAGCAAGCAGTTTGGGTTTGTCTGTTGGTGAGCTGCTGTTACGGTAATCCTCCCATACAAAGCTAAGGAAAAAGCGTAGATTATTATATTCTCTCATCCACAAAAATTTTTACCCACAACGGGCAGAAGAGCAAAAGAAGTAAACAATTCTTTAGGTCACACGGTAGTTAGCATTAATCCTACACTCAAGGGAATGTAAATTGCTCTGGGACATCCCTCTTCTTCCCCCTGAACCTCCTCAGGCCAACAATATAGGAGTGGGTGGAGCAAAGAGGGCATGGAGCAAAAAATGGTGGCTGCTTTTATTCCTTCATTTAAATCCAGTCTGATGAAATGTTTAAAGAAACGATCATAAGGATAAGTTTCAACAACCAAATATGTATATTATTTATAAGAGGTGGTACTCACAATTAACAAAATAGCTTTTGCTAACTTAAATGCTTTTTCAATGACTTTTAAAAGTGACTATTTGTATTTACAGACTTTGAGGACTCCAAGATACTATACTATAGAAGAGCTCTGTCCAACAGAACTTTCCAGGATGATGCAAGTGCTCTATATATCTGCGCTTTCCAATAAAGTAACCAACAGCCACATGGGGCTACTGAACATTTGAAAGGTGAATAGTGCAACTGAGGAAAAATGCAAAACTTACTAAGTCACATGTAGCTAATGGCTACCATGCTGGGCAGCTGAGTTACAAAATTATTAAAGCAGTATGATGTCAACACACCGACACTGGCTAACAATGGTGGGAAGAGACTAATGAATGATGCTACAGCTTCAAATTAAATTAAATTACATTTAAAAAATAAAAGGGGGGGTTGCGCCTGGGTGGCTTAATTGGTTAAGCAAATAACTCTTGATTTCAGCTGAGGTCATGATCTCAGGGTCATAGGACTGGGCTCCTCACTCAGGGGAGTCTGCTTGAGACTTCTCACGCCCCTCTGCCCCTCCCCACACACCCCTATGCACAAGCAAACACTATATTCTCTAAAATAAATAAATCTTTGGGGTGCCTGGGTGGCTCAGTGGGTTAAAGCCTCTGCCTTCGGCTCAGGTCATGATCCCAGGGTCCTAGGATCGAGCCCCGCATTGGGCTCTCTGCTCAGCAGGGAGCCTGCTTCCCCCCCCTCTCCCTCTGCCTGCCTCTCTGCCTACTTGTGATCTCTGTCTGTCAAATAAATAAATAAAAATCTTTAAAAAAATAAAATAAAATAAATAAATCTTTTAAAAAGATTTAAAAAAATTAAAAGGGCCCAATTCTGGAAACAATAAAATGGAATGAGAGGAAGCTGTCATGCTGATAAAGTTTCATCTTTTAAAAAAGGCTTTTTTTCTAAAGAATATATTTTATATCTAAAAAAAAAAAGCCAGACTTGGTGCTCTAATGTACTTATTAAAAAAAAAAAGACTGACGTACTTTACTTTTCTATCTTTATACCTAAACTGGTGATTTTTTCATGAACACCCAATTCCTGTTTACAGTGATAATCTGGAAAACCACCTGACTGTTGAATATGGAAAAGATTAAACAAATTAAGGTGTATTGAAAAGGCAGAATACAGCGACACTATTGACATCATCAGCATATGAACTATACCATGATGTGAAAAGACAGGAAATTTTCAGTAAAAATAACTATAGGATGTACAGTGATTTCAACATATATAAAAAAGGACCATATATACTTTGAGATAAGCAAGCCCTGAATACTGTAAATTTGTCCTTATTTTTACCCCATGAAGCACCTGAATTAAAATTAAAATCCGATTCAAATAGAAAGTCCTTGATCCTCCTTCAATCCACTAATTTCACACAATTTTGGATGCCCTCATTATTTCAAGTGTGTGTCTTTTGTTAAGTTCTCAAACCTAAAGAGTTCTCCTTTTCTCAGCCTCACTTCTTTCTTTAGGGGGCTGTGTCCACAGGTACTCAACACAGTTGAATAAATTAACTTCTCCTATGGAGCGATTCTTCCTCCTAGCAACTAGAGACCAGTAGTAAGACGATTAAAGCACTCGCTTATTTAATAAACAAATCTCTATTGTCAGACACTGTTACAGAACCTGGAGATTCCAATCTAAGTCAACTCTTAACTACTTAATGTTTTAGGAAATTGTTTCTAAGCGTTTTCTATTATTAAAAAGATCTCTGGGGTGCTGGCTGGCTCAGGTGGGAGAACAAGCCCCTCTTGACCTTCGGGTTGTGAGTTGAGCCCTGAGATTACTTAAATAAAACTTTAAAAAAGAGGAAGAGCCCAAAGACTCAGAGGGCACTCTCAAACTTCATGACATAAACTCTAACTCCTGGATGAAGAGTTACAGAAGTGGAAGGTTAATACATGATTATAATTGGGGTTTTTTTTTCCCTGTCTTTCACTGTCTTCTGTCTTCCCAATCAAGCAAGCTTCACATAGAAGAGCTGTCGTAGATTGCTCCTATGTAGCAGTTTGCTTGTAATAAATATTACACTAAAATGTAATAAATATAAATAAATACTCAGTTGCGTGAATAAATGAATGGGTTAGCTAGACTATCCTTCAAGGAGGCGGCGGGGGCCGCGAAGTTAATCCATGTATACAGGAAGTCGTCGTTTCAGGCACAAGAAAAAGTTATCAGGATGATTCAAATTAGAGATGATCCCCAGCTGCTATCTTCAAGGGATTTAACTGAAGATGGGCAAGGTGCACAGCACAATAGCAATTAATTAACCCATGTTGAATTAATGAAAGAACCCCTACGTTGGGACCTGCTCCGGGTGCGCGGCCAACAGGGGAGCTGGATGCCTTATCTGCGTCTCGGGAAAGGGAAGCGAGGGTGGGGCTGCAAAGCGAAGAAAAGGTTCCGAGAAGGCACAGGGATCGCATCTGAGCTGTTTCCCGCGGCTGTCATTCCTCTCCCGCTACCTCCACGCCTGAAGGGGAGCACTGGGGCCAGCCGCCTAAGGTTCCGGACTCTACCACCACTGCCCAGCACGCTCGCAGCACTTACTGCCGAAAGGGGCCATTAAGGCAACAGGCACCCCCGCTCCGGCCGCCCGGCGCCAAGGAAAGCACTTGCAGGCTGCCTGCAGCTGTTAGGCTCCCCAGAACCTCCTGCTCTCTGTGCAACTGCGCCCGGCATCCCAGCCGCCCCGTTTCCTCCACAGGGACTGGCACCAACAGCATAGGTAGAACCCGCTCCATGGCTTTAGCGCTGCAGGTGCCGCACGCAGCAGGTGCCGCACGCAGCAGCTCCCCCGACAGCCTTTTCCGCAGCCATTTTGACTCGGCTATTTCTTCCGGTCACCTGAGCGCAGCGGCGTCCTGGGCATGCGCCGTGTAGCTCACCCGCTCGCTGCCTCGTGACTCTCCCAGGGACTGCTGAGCTGTCTACGCCTTTTGCAATCCTGGCTTCTGGAGGCTGGCGCCGGTTCCTTCAGCAAAGCTACGTCTGCCTTTGCTTCAAGCCTGTTTACTTAACTACCTTGGAAGAGTTAAACGGCAAGTTTAGCAGCCTCAGGCACGCTGGAGCAGCTTTACTCACTCCGTGGCATTACCGTCTGCCTTCTTCCTCTAAATGCTTACCCTTTATTAGAACCCGTTTCCCGCCTCTCTCCTTTTTCTTTACCTATTGTGCTGTTATTTCCGTTTACACGCCCTGGGTGGTACCATGTCTTTGGTAGTGTGGACCGATCCATCCTAAGAGAATCAACCTGAATGCTGAAGTCAAATAATATGTCTTGTAGGGGGCAGGGAAACGGGGTAGTTAAGGAATGGGGTGAGTAGAGTTCCGAATTAATGACTAGTCTTCTCAAGGAAGTATGATCCAAGGCCTCCAGCAGACCTGAAGAGGAGGGGGGCCGGTGAGGGGGTGGAGGAGGAATTTGGGAGGTTCTAATAAACATCAGTATGTTTCTTAACACATTCTTTTCCACAATCAGCTGGGGCCACACAGGTAACCAGTAGGCCAGACCCTCCACTTGTGCTTTGATTCACATCCTCTTGTTCTAGGACTTTGTAAAATTCTCTTTTCTCCTGCATATCTTTCTCTCCCTTTATTGGGGTGCCTTATCATGTGAACATGCTATAGTGCCATGCTCAAAAGAAATCCTCCCTCAAACTACACCAACCACTACTGTTAAATTTTGCTTTCCCTTTAGAATATTTTTACTTGACTCATATAAACGCCCCCCACCCCCACCCCTTTTCTCACTTAGCGGCTTTGTGCTCACTAGTGCCTCTACAGGTAGTACTTTCAGTTTAATTGCAACTGCTATTGACAGGCCTTCCTGGACCATTACCCTCCAGTCACTCCCCACCCAGTTTCGTTTTCACCAAGGTATTTATCACTACTTGATGTTTGCCATCAGTCCCTGTCTAACCTGAATGAAAGCTTCAGAAGAACAGGGAGTTTTCACTGCTCACTGTTCCCCTACCACCTAAAACGGTGCCTGGTTCATAAAAAGGACTCCAGGAATTGATGAATACGCGACCTTGTTTATCAACTTAAACCAAATATTTCATATCCCAAGGGAGATATTTATAGCCAACCCTATTAGCTTAGTTACTCTCTTTATTAAAAAAAAAAAAAAAAAGTCAGCAGAGAAGGAATTTTCAAGGTCATATTGTTAGACATAACAAGGCCTTATCCCTTTTATTAAGGACATTTTGGAGGCATTCATACATAAGAAAATGGCTTTCATTATACCTCCTAACTTATGACAAATTTCAACACATCATTCTATTATCTCTTTAATTAAACCTTATTGTGTCATGAGCTTTAGGCATATCATTCAGGTTTTTAAGGAGAACATAAGAAAATGTTCTGGGTGAGATCCTCCAATATATCAAGGCATAAAAAATGTCCTCAGACTCTCTGGATCCCTGCAGACCTAGCCCATACTGCTAGTGTCTGATGATTAAATTTTCCCACATATATGTATTTCAGAACAACTGGATCAGTAGACCCAAGCAAGCCTACAAAGAGAACAGATTTTTAACAGTAAACAATTCTATTTTCTAAAGTATTCCTGTGATTTGATTACTATCTCTTTCCAGCAGCTGGTAAATTCTGAGAACAGAAGTGACCTTCATGTCGCTCATACTTTTAGATTTGTCCCTCAAATATTTCTTCAATTAACAATTCAGCTCATATTAATCTTTGCCCTTAGGTAGCTTAGCGTGATCAATGAACAAAGGATCTGGAATAAATTAAAAGGTTTGGCTGAAGAAATAGGCTTCAGGACCCTAACCCAGATAAACGGATTACTGGGTAAATGCTAAAGTGTCTAGAACTACTTCTAAATACAAGTTATCCTCCATATTCTTGGCTTAAAAGGAATAGACAGAACCTATACAGGGCTTGAACAAGGGGCTATAACCTCATTTCTACTATCACTTACTCCATCCTAGCTTCTAGGTGCTGTACCAAGGGTTTGTCCACATGGTGACAGAACAGAGGAAGAAGGTTGCTGGGGAAGGCTAAGGGTTCTGCCAGAGAGGCTGTTGGCATCTGGGCTATCTCCCAGGCAATCAGAACCACCATGTCAGTCCTGGAGGGCAGAGAAGATGGAAAAACTTCAGAGTGTTTGTATTTACACAGGAAGTAGACTCAAGGCCAAGGTTCCAAATTATTTTTCCACCACTACCACCCTCTGTGCTTGTAATAGTTAAGAGAACAAATCTTGCATATTTTGCATGTGTCAGGCAATGCTTAGTGCTTTACATATCCTCCTTCTTAAGAACTCTGATTATCATCATCATCCCTAAATCTCTAGTTTATAGATGAAGTAACAAGCTTAGAGAAGGGAAGTGATGTGTCTGAAAGTTGCAATGCTGCTGACAAAGGCAGAATTCCAACTTAGGTCTGTTTTACTCTAAAGTTTGTCCCCTTAATCATTGTTCTACTGCCTCCCATGGGAAACCAACACTCTAGGACACTAGAAAAGAAGGAAGGAAAAACGAATGAGAAGGGAGAACAGCTATAACTCTGATATCTCTTCTCTGTCCAACTTCCTCCCAAGACTTGAATATACCACTCAGGTAATAGCTCACCAGGCTCAGCCTATACATACTAGGGATACTGAGATAGCATTTACAAGGCTTTTAAGATCTTACCAAGCTCTATGATCACTGCTGGGCTCCTCAAGGGAAGACTCTAGGGATACCAGCTGTTCCCCGTGACTTAGTAGGGCATAGAGCAAAGATATTCCAAACTGCAAGAGATATAGTAGGCAAGGTCAAGAGTTCACAAGAGGCATTCTGTGCTTTCTTGGCTCTGCTATTTTCAAAAAAAAAAAAAAAAAAAAAAAAAAAAGGGGGCAGGTTCACATGTAAAAGTGCAGTTCAACACTTGTAAAACTCCGATTTTACAATGGCTGGCCAAAGAACTCTCAGACCTTTTGAAGGATATCACTGCTCTGAACGTTCCAAAAGATCCTTGTGGAGTTGATTAAATGCACACT
This sequence comes from Mellivora capensis, assembly GCA_004024625.1. NCBI lineage: Eukaryota > Metazoa > Chordata > Mammalia > Carnivora > Mustelidae > Mellivora > Mellivora capensis. Next base: position 24,883 of record PISX010008516.1, read on the forward strand.
TATGGGTTTTACTCTCAGCAATCAGTCTATATATCAGGAACAGACTCAGGAATCTGATGCAGGTAGTTTATGGACCCCACTGAAAGCAGCAATTCTTTAGACAAAGATTTGCATAGAGGAGTTCACAAAATAATCCATTAGGGTATTAAAAGATACCAACTTTCACACCTAGAGTCTCTGCATTTAAAATTTTCTATCTTGTATTTATTACGTACTTAGTACTTAGCGTAATGTGACATGTATAGGACTTCTAGACTAGCACATGGGTGATAGCGTTCAGAGCTTTTTACTAAGAGGGATACACCATCAAAAAAGTTTGGTGATCTCTGCCCTAGAGGTTCCCATCAGCACCATCCTCAGAGAGCTTGTTAGAAAAGCAAATGGATGGGCCACACCCCAGGTCTACTAAATGAGACTCTCTGGGGGTGAGACCTAGGAACTGGTGTTTGGTAAGCTCTCCAGGTGATCCTAGTGCTCACTGACAGGGAGAAGCACTACAGAGTAGAGGGAGAGGTAATACTCTGTTGCTTAGTCCTTGCCAGTGGTACCACCTGGAGGCCATCTGTGGAAAGAGCAAAGCCTCCCACTGTGTTACCTGGTTCTGAAGTACCAGAGTGACCGGCCTCTCTGAGGAGCCAGGTGGAAACAGCATTAGACCCTGAAGTCCTTGGAGGAGTTCATGGAAGGTCAAGTGACTGATACATTTGACCAGAGGTTTGAATAACATTTGTAGAGCCTGCAAAAAGGTCAGTAAGTATCTCTCTCAGTCTCCACTACAACTTTACCTCCTCCTACATTGCCTGTATTCTCTTTTCTGGATGACCTGCTTTTGGTACTTTCCTGGTCGGGTTACTTACTACTCAGGTCCCTCCAACCAATATTGAGTGGTCCTCCAATTCCCACTTATTTAGGATGTCTTCCCTAAGAAGGGTAGATATGGGGCTTAACAGTTCACAGGGAATCCTTATCTTCTCAAACTTCCACAGCCCACTCATACCTGTGCAACCACATGTCTCTGTTTTTTGGTCATTGTACTCAAGATGATCAGTCGTTCCTATAGTAGTTGGTTCTATAACCTCCTCAACCAAGGGGGGCAGGTTTGGCACCTCTCCCTGCCCAGCACTCTCTGGGGCATCTCTGGGGATGGGGAAGAGAGGATGAAGAAGAAGGGTCTCTAACCCATGCACAAAACCATCCTCTTCTCTCCTCAATGCCACAGTACCTGATCAGCTACATCCCTCCTGACTAGGAGGGGCAAATGGTGGGTGATCGCCAGAAGAAGGCTAACAGCTCGATCCTGGGGCAGAAGAGGGAGCAGCCTTGCCACTAGAGCTTTCCCCTTCCTCACGGAGAGCACCTGCAGGAAGCCATCTGCTGCCTCCCTACATGTGAGAAAGGAAGACCTTTTCAGGGCTCTGCATAGAGGGCTCTGGCTTCGTGCCAGAAAGGAGGGGCAGAAGGAAAGCCCTTGGGTTTGCTTAGCTTTCCCTTGCTGGGCTGGAGGTATGAGCCTCCCACACTCACTCCAGAGTATTCTGCTCTGAGGTCTTTAAGGCTTGGAAGAGCTTCTCAATCTGGTTGTTCTGTTGTTCAGAGGAGCAGGGCTGCTGCAGCTCGTCCTTCTGGCCCTCTATCTCCAGCAACTGAAGAAACATCTGGGAATTCAAAAGTGGGAAAAGAAGAGGTCAATTTGAGAAATATCCCATTCCCAAGGGTAAATGAAGAACTCATCCTTAAGGAGTTACTAATCTCACCTTTTCAATCCGGGCCAACACTTGAAGCCTCTGACTGCTTGCAGCTCCTGTCTCCTAGGAGAGAGTCCCAGGCCATCAGCCACACCTTCAGAGCAGCAGCCCAGGCCTCAGGCGAGCTAGACATAGAGCTGGAAAAGCTAACACCAAGTCTGACCACACTTCTTAAGTGTGGTCACTTAAGTCACAATCTGACCTCAAGCATGAGAGTGCCCCTGTCCTTTCTCCAAAACAGGGGAGATTTAAAAAAAAAAGGGGGGGGGGTTATGGGAGGAATGCCTGGGTGGCTCAGTCGGTTAAGTGTCTGCCGTCAGCTCAGATCATGATCCCAGGGTCCTGGGATCAAGTACCACATCAGGCTCCTTGCTCAGCAGGGAGCCTGCTTCTGCCTTTCCTTGCTGCTTTCCCCTGCTTGTGCATTCTCTCTCTCTCTCCAACAAATAAATAGATAAAATCTTAAAAAACAACAAGGTTGTTGGAAGATAGCACTTCTACCTGCTCTTGAGATCCATGGGATACAGCATCAATAGCTCGGCGAGGGCTAAAACACGTTGATACAGCTACTTGGCCCAGGGAACCCTCGATTCGAACCACTGCACAAAAAGGAGTCAGAAAGAAGCATATTCCCCTTCCCTTTCCACCCTCCATTATCCAGATGTCCATCCCAACCCAGCAGGTCAGCCCTGGTCCTACCTGACTCATAAGCCTCTGCCTTCTGAATATAGGGTGTTACCAGCTTGAGTGATTCAAACTTGCTCCTTCGCCCAAGTAGCTCTTCATCTGTCTGCTTTTTCTCTAGTTTCTGATAATATTCCTGAGTGTCCGTGGAATAGAAAAATGTTTCTTCATCTTCTGAACTTAGAGTTAAATATCTCAAGTGCAACCTCTTAATACACCCTTTCCTACTGCATTCATTCCAGAAAGGATCCTGGCCCCTTGGGACCTCCTGCCAATCACCCTGAAGCATCTTGAGTACCCTGGGCCTCATGACATCTGGCTTGGGGTCTCCATACTGAGGACTTCAAAAGCTAGACACCACACCATATCTGATGAAAAGGCAGAGAGCCACATGGAGAGCCAGCAAGCAAACCCGTATCAGCATCTGTAACCTTCCTGCATTCCTTCTTCCTCGGATATACACTGCACACCTTTCCTTCACCCTCCCCTTCTACTTTTGTGATCCTACCTCTGCTTCCCAAAAATCAGTTATCTGATGGCATGAAGACCATCAGCAGTTTGTAGTACAAAGATAATACTACTGTCAATTGGCCAGTAGCTAATATCACTCCAGGCCAGTTTTAGGCTTCCGAAGAATGGCTCAGCAGCTCTAATGTCTTCTCAAGGAAATCTGTAAAATCCCAAGCTAAAATAAAGCCACCGACTGTGAGGCAAACAAGGATTTGAATAAAGCTCTTTCATTTAGGAGCAGTGCTAAAAAAGCAAGAGGTAAAAAATATTTTGCTTTCAGTGATCCAGGCAGAAAGAGTTTTTAAAGCATGGTGGAAAAAAAGGAAGAAATTAGTCTAAATAGGAAGGAGATAAAGGTGGGAACCTTAGTAGGGGACTTACAGAGGTTGAAAACAAAGTGGAACACAGCTCAGATAACCCAAAAACCCATAAGCAAAGCTTGCCTCATAAGCAAAAGACAAGGAGGGGAGGGTAAGGAGTTAATATGTCTGCTGGCATTTATTCAAGTCAACAAGTCGAATCCCATGGTTCATAAAGTTCATGTGTTTTATATCTTTAAAAAAAGCAAAAAGTAGGTGAACATTTATAACAAGATATTTCTAAGACCCACATAAGTATACAAAAGTGGAAAAGTCCATATTTCAAGGCTGAATAAGGGAAATTCTTGGCAAAGGATGAAGACAAAACCTTGGTGTTTGGGGAATTGTAAATAATCCCATTTGTCTGAAGTGCAGGAGAATAGAGGGGAAGGATCTTGGGAAGTCATCTTGGGATATGGCCCCTATCCTGTGGTGACTGCCTCTCCCACCTGACTGGACATGGCCCTCTAAGAGCTAGAGAAACGATCCAAGAGGACCCATGGAGTCCAGGCCTGTTGGATACCAAGGTCAGAGGCTGAGAGGAGCTGCTGGGGCTCACCTGATAGTAGTAGTCATCCAGGTGGGGGTTCTCACTCTGCAGCTGAACCATCTGTACTTTAATCACCCAGTCCTTCTCTTTTCGGGTCATGAGGTTAACATAGGGGTCTGGCTGCTGAGACCAAGGCTTCTTGGCTGGGGCACTTCAAGCCAGAAAGGAACATTCTTTTAGACCTACCCACCCTCATACAGCTTCCCAAGGAGTGGTGAGCACGGAGGGATGGAACAGACTACAGGAGGTAGGCAACACGGGGAGAGTCTTACTTGCGCAGGAACTCTGGGTGGGGGGAGGGGTACCCAGCATGCGAATGAGCTGCCCTCAATCCTGCTGCTCTTCTAGGCTTTACCTTGGTGTTCGACTGTGTTGCTGCAGCTGCAGGATCCGTTGGTGCTGAGGGTGGAGCTGGGTCAGGTGGCTAGGCAGACTTAGAAAGAAACTCGGGCTGGGTCAAAGAAAGCACTCAGCTCCCTACCCTTCCATCCAGTTAGCCTCTAGGAAGCTCAGCGGAACATCTAAGGCAACCCCACCCACCTGCGTGCCTCCCCAAAGTGAGCCATATGAAACCACACAACCCTGGTTCGGGAGGGCTCACATTCCCCTCCAGGATCTATTTTCCTGCAGTTGCGCTGCAGGAAATGTTGACAGAGTAGAAACCCATTTGGCCTGGTCGTTGGGAGTTCTCTGTCCTAATCTCAGTTCTGCTCTGCCAGCTAACCTCAAGTAAGTTCTTTTTAGTCCCCCTGGCCTTCCACTTCCTCCTGTGAGGGAGAAGGGATGGGACTCCACTGCACACTTCTAAGACTAGGTTTCTGTACGTGTTTTCTGTGGCAGCTGGTAGGTAGCCCCATCCCTCCTCAGCCACTACTTCCTGATAACTCCAGAGAAGAGCTCAGTCTGGGGGAGATGCTGGGGTGCCCAGCACCCTGAGCCAGTACCTGAAACTAGGGAGCCAGGAGGTTGGCAGGCTGCAAAAGAGAGCTGGGTCTGGCGAGAGAAGTTGAGGTCCAAAGTGCCGTGCTGGAGAGCTGGCACTGGGAAAGGTAGTCCGGAAAGGAACTGGAGAGAGGTAGTCCAGCGTCTGAGAACGGAATTTAGAGGTCTGGGAAAAGGGAAGCTCCACCAACAGAATGCTGTTCCTGTTGCCTTTTCTCCCACAAGAACCTCACCCAACAGACTTTGTCACCTCCTAGGGAGCAGCTATTTAGTCCCCGACAATGTGGGGGCATGTGGCTTTCCTGTCTGGTGAGTCAACACCTCTCTCTCTTTCTCCCCCTCTCTCCTCTCTGCCGATGGTCATTTATTCAGGCTCTTGTGCCTTCAGCCCCTGGGGCAATGCTTGTCTGCCTCTTTTTGGACTCCTCTGAAGCCTTCCTCAGAGCTGTAATGGTCATCTCATTCTCCCTGCAGGATTTCCTGCAACTCCTCTGGCCCAGGTCGTGTTCTCAGGACACAGTTCATTTGAGGGCAGCTGCTCTTTCTAGCCTTCTGCTCCATGCTGCTCATCTGCTGAAACGTATGGAGGTGGAAGTAGGGCTTGGATTTGTCCTTTTCATATGGACGGCCAGTTGTCCCAGGACCACCTCTGTCATTTACCAAGCTACTCTACATTATGGGTGTCTCCCATCTCCCACACCTCACTTGGGCTGTTTCATCACCAGAACAAGGTCAAGGGCAGACTAAGGGACACTCCACATGCTCCTTCTCCACACGCCATTACTTTGTCATAGGATGGAGATTGAAGGGACTCACCTGCCACAGAAAGTGCAAGGAAGCAGGGGACATCCCCAGCACACCAGAGGCTTTGATTCCAGAGGAGCTGAGAAGGCCTCTCTGGAAAGGGAGGGAAGAAAACAGGCTTGAATGAGCCCCTGAGGTGTCTTCTATAGTTACCAGTGTCCATTGGGTATGGAGTGCAGGAAGGCCAGTCACTTCCAATATCCAAGACGGTGGTGGTCTGGCCCTCCCTTACAGTCAAAAATCAACTGGGTCAGGACCTCTGCTTCCTCTGAGGAGAAGAAGAAGCAAGACCAGTATCTCAGGAAAAAGTTGAGGGAGACTCTGAGTGATTTCATTTCTTTAAGGTTATTTATCTTATTTATTTATTTATTTATTTATTTGACACGGAGAGAGAGCAAACATAAGCAGGGGGAGCGGCAGGCAGAGGGAGAGGGGGAAGCAGGCTCCCTGCTCAACAGGGAGCCTGAGTGACAGATGTGGGGCTCAATCCCAGGACCCTGGAATCAAGATCTGAGCCCAAGGCAGACACTTGACCGACTGAATCACCCAGGCGCCCCATGATTTCATTTCTTTATAGGAATCTTTGTCGCTCTCCACTGGTTGTGGGAAACTAAGGAAATAAATACCAGGAATGAACTGCTGAGACACAGGGGCCCAGGGCCAAGGAGGACTCACCTTCAGTACCAGGAGTTCAACCAGCACCTGTAGGCTGTGCACAACCCTGATACGACCTGGTTTTTAAGGTGAAGACAGCATCAGAAACTAAGTGAGAGATAGGAAGAAAGAGGAAGGAGGGAGTCTCTACTCAGGTTTAAGCCTGAAATAGGAAGTGTTAACCCAGAACCCATCTAGGCAGATGGGGAGGCCATTTTGTCATGGCCAAATGGTTAAGGCAAGGACTAGAAAGGAGTAGAGAAGAGAAGGATATTTAGCAACTGTTCTGGGAGCTGCAGAGAGTTCCGGCCGACTATCCCCCCACTCCCTCCTGCCCTGGTACCTGGGTATTGTGGATAGCACTGAGGACAGCTGGATCCCCGAGGTCATGCTCTTCCTCATCCTCCTCCAGCTCTGGGGCTAGATCTGGATCCAGATTCTCTTCTTCCTCCTCATCTTGCTCTTCCTCCTCATCCAATTGGGAGGCAGACACCAGCTCCTCCTCAGGAGCTGAGGAACTACAGGACTTGCTTGGGTCTTGGTTTAAGTAGGGGCCTTGACAGAAGAAGTAGTTGGGGATGCAGGTGTGAGGAATCTCGTCTAGAGAGGCTCTTCTCAGGAACACATGTTCCTGAGTCATCTCCAGCATAAGTCATCTCCAGCACCACCTTCAAACAGTTCCCCACCTTGTTACCCCTGACCCCCACTCCCCGACGGGAGCAAATGGAACCCGGCAGGTGCCTTCCACATCTCTTCAATTACCTCATTAGTTAGCACCCCACATTGCTCAACCTGCTCTCCCCCACCTAACAGCTCCTCTCAGTGCCTCCTTAGCCAGATACTGGCACTCACTGCAACTAAAGCCTACTGTGCGCCAGATACTTCACACAGTGTTCTGCTCTGAGCAGTCCTGCAAGGCTTGTAGTGATCATTTCCCCATGAAGGGGGTAAAATAGAAAAGTGACCTCAGGGCGCCTGGGTGGCTCAGTGGGTTGAGCCTCTGCCTTTGGCTCGGGTCTTGATCTCAGGGTCCTGGGATCGAGCCCCGCTTCAGGCTCTCTGCTCAACAGGGAACCTGCTTCTCTCTCTCTCTGCCCACTTGTGATCTCTGTGTGTCAAATAAATAAGTAAAATCTTTTAAAAAGAAAAAAAGAAAGAAAAGTGACCTCAGTCACCTATGTGATATAGTCAGCAAGTCAAAGAGTTTGGAAGTCACTCCTAACAATTCTGGATGCCCAGGCCCACATCCGTCCACTGAACCATACCAGCAAGTCTCTACACCCCAAGGCTTTTCATCCAGATTCCACACCCTAATGATCAGTACCTTCAAGGCATTTCATCTTTGCAGGCTGGCAGACTTCTGCCATGTCTCCTTCCTCTGGTAAGAAAACACTGTTTGGCTCTGGAAGGTAAACCTGAGACAGGGGAAAAAACCCAAAGACAGCCTCCTCTTCAGTAAGGATGGCATGGCACCCTAATACAGCCATACTCTCCCCCTACCAAAGTTGCCAGAGGAGTATTAGCCCAGGGTCTCAAGGAATAGGACCCTGGGCTCTCAGACAGCCCTAAGCCCCGGCCTCTGCCCTCGCCCCCCAGCTGCAGAGAGCCAGAGCTGGCAACTGGAGAAGCACTTCCACACAGATACACATGGCCCCCTCAACAAGAGCTGCCTTGTTGCCAACACCCACCGCCTGACTGTTGCTGTCCTTTCTGCTTAGTTTAGCCATGGCAGCCTAGGCCAGGGCTGATTTGCGGCCCCTGGCTTTAAGAGTCCCAGCCCCTCCCCTGCTGCCCCCTTAAAGGGCTAGCATCCCCCAACCACTACGTCTTGATAGAAACATGAGAATATAATCTAATGATAAAGACAACTCTTAAAAGGGTAAGAGAAATAAACTGCACTTTTTCAACCCCCAAGTTTGTGGGTACAGTTTATGGGGATTGATATTTGGGAGGATTTTTTTTTTTTTTAAAGACCCCTGTTTTCCACATCTTTCCTAGGAGATTTATGAAGTTATGTTCTTTTCCATCCCTAGGTTTTGCTCCACCACAATTGGATAGGAAAGCCCTAGGCGATCCTGAGATTTGCTGGCAACCAAGATCTCAGCATGTGGGCAGAGCACCTGGGGGTGCTCACCCTTCATGGGGTCCCAGGACTTGGGTCTGTCACCCAGCTCTAACTGAGGACGCACCCCTGTGAATTTAGAAGACAGATCTTCAAGGCTAAAACACTTTTGCATGAGGTCCACAGACAATCTTATACCTTCTTGGCTACTCTAATGGAAAACTGGTTCAAAAGCTCAGGAGCGAAAAGAAAACAAAACAACAACAAAGGCAAGAACATGGGTACAGCTGGTAGGCAAAACCCTAAGACCCTCCTGAGCCTCAGCTAACTCCTGAGTGATCCTGGGTTCTGTGCCCACATCCTGTGTTTAAATGAACCCCACATGACTTTGGAGAATTTTGGAATAAAAATTAAAATGAGGCTAATTTCTCTACATCAAAAATGCTAGTTAGGGCCCTATTGTCATGGTTATAGGATTGTGGTTCTTGGTACCTTTAAAGAAAAACTTTGTTCAAAAGATGTCCTCATTAGAATGAGATGATTGGGGGGGGATTAAGTAGCTTAAATTTAAGGTACTGAAAAACTTTTCAAATATCTGAGTTGGGTTCAGATTTTTTTTGGTAATGTCATTCAGCTGTTAAGAATTTCCTAATAGCTCACCAAGAACCAAACAGTGAATTTCAGTGTTTCAGAAGCTATTTATGAGGCTGTTGTAGAGACCAGGTCTTAGGAAGAGCCACTTGGGGCATTCACAGCCTAACTATATCAGGCTGTGTTCATTCTTAGAAACAAAATCCCTTTCTTGCTTTTGTTTCTCTTTTTTTTTTCTAAAGGTTTTATTTATTTATTGGACAGACAGAGATCACAAGCAGGCAGAGAGGCAGGCGAGGGGTGGGGGGAGCAGGCTCCCCGCTGAGCAGAGAGCCCGATGTGGGCTCTATCCCAAGACCCTGAGATCATGACTTGAGCCAAAGGCAGAGGCTTTAACCCACTGAGCCACCCAGGTGCCCCTTGTTTCTCATTTTAATTGCCCTTTATCTCTTACCTACCAATGAACCAAATTTCTCTACTTCCTCCACTCACATCATTCCTTCAACCATTGCTTTCTGGCTTTTGACTCCATCACAGTGAAGGCACCAGGGAACAGATGAACGATTCCATGCGCTCCTCAACCCTTTCTATGGACAGTTGACAGTTTTTCAGCTGCATGTTAGTACTTGTTATTACTAGTTAGTACTTGTACAAGTACAAGTTAGTACTTGTGTACAAACACGCAAGGCTACTCTCCTACCCTCACTTTTACCCAGACGCCATCCCTAAAATTTCTTGGATTAAAACAAATCTGGAACTAACATTACCCGTCACCCCATAGAAACTATTCACAGTTACCAATGATTTCTTAACTGTAAGTGCAAAAGACGTTTCAGTCCTTACCTTAGTTCAAGTCTCTACAGCAGTTAACACTGTTGCCCATGCCCCCCTCACATCTCTGTGCTCCCGTAGCTTCCCATCACTTTACTCTCTCAGCTCTTCTTGTATGTCTTGGGTCATCTTTCTTTGGCCTAGTTCCTACTCTCCTCATCGTCATCCAAATACCCTCTTCTTCGTGCCTCTTCTCTTTCCCCTCTATGTTGAATATTCTTTTTTTTTAAAAGATTTTATTTATTTGACAGGCAGAGATCACAAGTAGGCAGAGAGACAGGCAGAGAGAGAGGAGAAAGCAGGCTCCCCGCAGTGTAGAGAGCCCGATGCGGGGCTCGATCCCAGGACCCTGGGATCATGACCTGAGCCGAAGGCAGAGGCTTTAACCCACTGAGCCACCCAGGCGCCCCATCTATGTTGAATATTCTTAATTTGACAGTCCTCTGAAATTGTGTATGCTTGTGTGATCGTTAAGGGGCATTTTTCTAGAGAGACAGTCCAGAGTTTTTGTCACATTCTCAAAGGGATCAAGAATCCCTCCCAAAATTAAGCCCTCTGCACCTTGGTATCCCTGGACAATCTCACCCTCTCACATCTTCCTACTTAGCTCATGCGGATGATTTCCAAGTTTCTTCATCAGATCTGACACTTTCCAATTAATCACCTCAGTGGTTTTTATCTCCTGTCCATTAAAGACGGCATAAGATCCTTAAAATCTGCCTCTCCAGCCTCCAGTCCTCAAGATCCCTGCCTTCTAGTTCTAGGTCAGAACCAGTGAGCTACATTTGGCTCTGTGGGGAGAGAAGAATTCTGATGCAGCCCTCTCATAATCAGTGTGCGCTAGGATGACTCTCTCTGGCCTGGGGGCCTCTCTCCTTTGCTCTGGGAGTTGATCAAGGCAGCTTCCTGTCCCAGTTCTTTCTTTTCAGTGATATTAAATGTGTATCTTAGCAAGTAATATGCTCTTCACTGGATCTCACAAGCAAAACAAATTTGCAAAGGAAGTTATTTTAATTGGAGGGGGATTTCAGATGCTTTATTAAATTGTCTTATTCTAACTTTCTAAATATCCGAATGGGGCAAGGGGAGGACTTAGCTCAGGCTTCACTTCCTCCAGGAAGCATTCTCAAATATCATCTTCCCTTCCAGGCTAGATGATGTGCCCATCTTAGGGGTACTCATTGGTCCTTACACTATTTTCTCATTGTACCTGCCACTGACTCGTAATTCTATTTCTGCATTTGTCACCCTCATTTGAGAATGGATAGATGTCTTCTTCATCTTTGTACTTCCTGCACTTAACACAGTATCTGCAACAGAGTAGGTTCTCAGTAAATGTTAACTGAGCTGAACTGAAATGAAAAAAAAAAAAAAACAGTCCTTCCCCTTGAAGACTCTCTCGGATAGAGTTTCTAGCGTGCCACCTGGGTGTGTCCTACTCCAGCCCACTCTTCACATTGTTCCCAAGAAATGTCATTCTAGAAAAACAAAACCTAAAACACGTACGACAGAAATCATAAAAGACAAAAAAAAAAAATCATAAAAGACAAAGATTTCACTTAAAAAACCTTCTATATTGAAGACACATTTATGCCAGTATAAATTCTTATAGAGCAGGGTTTTAAATATTTTTTTAAAAATTAAACCTCAAAAAAACTCAAAGAAAGTGTGAATTTTTTAAAAAAATGTAAAGTAGAGAAGGTCCTTCTAACCATGATCCCAAATTCATAAGCTATGATAAGTGACTGATAAATTTGCCTACATGAAAAGGTAAGGCTCCCAAATAGCAAACTAAACAAAAGAAAACAAAAAAAACCATAAAAGGAAACAAAACAACTTTACTTCCATCTGGCAATCTGAAATTTACCTTTCGAATCTACTTAAAAGAACTTTTAGATGAAGATTCTTTTTATTGTTTCTGAAGATTTTGAGGGCTCAGGAAAAGAGATACTTATGTTAAGTCCAGATCCTTTTACCAATACTTCTTTCATGCCTCCTGATAACCAATACTATCCAAACAGCAACCATGTCAAAATTAACATAACATTGTTGATGGATAATATAAAAATAAGATTCCTAATTTCTCTCACATTTCTTTTAAAATTCTATACTTTGGCTAAGTGCTGAATGTCTGTTAACACAGAAATCTACATCCTCATTGAGACTGAAAAAAAAATTTTTTTTAAGATTTTATTTATTTATTTGAGAGAAAGAGAGAGTGAGCAAGAAAGAGAGGGAGAGAGAGAGAAAGCACAAACCAGGGGTTGGGGGGAGAGGCAGGGTAGATAGAGCCTCGAGTCAGGCTCTCTGCTCGGCAGTGAGCCTGCTTCCTCCCCTCTCTCTCTGCCTGCCTCTCTGCCTACTTGTGATCTCTGTCTGTCAAATAAATAAATAAAAAATCTTTAAAAAAATTTCTGTAAATGTGTTTTCCTTATGATGTTCTTAATATTTTCTTTTCTCTTTGCTTTATTGTAAGAATACATGTATAATATATACACAAAATATGTGTTAATTGAATGTTTATATTATTGGTAAGGTTTCCAGTCATTAGTGGTTAACCTTTTGAGGAATCAAAGTTATATGCAGATTTTCAACTGTGAGGGAGGTCCTATAACCCCCATGCTGTGCAAGGGGCAACTGTATTATGAAAGCATGAGAAAACTACACAGATCTCTATTATTATAGAAATGGATATATTGTCCATGATATATAGTTAAATAAAACCTATTTGCAAAAAAGTCTATGCAGAATAATTACGTCTTTGTATGTAGAACCATATTCATATCTGTATACAAATAGACTAAGTCTAGGCACAAACATCAGTTCATTAGCAGTAATTATCTTTGGGTGGTGGCTTAACAGACAATTTAAGTTATTTTTATTCTTAATTCTGTAGTCTGAATTTTTCATAATGAATATGAATTTTATAATTAGAAAAAACATGAAGCTATGTGGTAAAGCTTTTTAAAATATCAAACAAAAAATGCTTCAAAAACAAACGAGTTAAAAACAAAACAAAACAAAACCCAGCTTCGCTGTGCCTATATCATGATCTAAGGGATAAAGTCCACATTCTTTCCGTGGCACCAAAGTCCTCTACATGCTCTTTAACCCCTCCAGGTGGAGTTAATTGCTTTCCTGGAATCATAATTTAGTCACACACCTATAAGTCAGATTCTCTGAGCTCTTTGAAGAAAGATGTTCCCCCAGTGCCAGGCCAGTGCCCAGCACCTAGCAAGGTGCTCAGTAAAGGTTTGTTAAAGGATTGATTGTGGTGCACACTGAGATCTGAGGAATAATCGGGACCAGGCCAAGTAGAAAGAAAGCAAAGCTTTGGGAGACCTTTATCCTGGGGACTAGAAGACTCTTCCTGTTCCTCTCCTTCTGTGTTTAACACTGGTGACAGCAAAGAGGGCAGAAGTGGTTTGGCCCACTTGGCATGTCGTGTCTGTGAAATTGTCCAGAAGGGGTAGTTGGGACTAAGCCATGTTGGCGAGGGCAGCGATGTGAGGTACAAGACCAAAGCTCCTGATCAGCTCAGGTTTCAGCCCAACTCCCACCCCTTCAGTTATGGAATGGACAATAGCTCTTCCTCAAACGTGAGTGTACCAAAAATGCACTATATGGCCAGAATCTGATTAACCAATGGGTAAACTTGACTTTGAAAGGCAAATATTTCTACTGAACTAGGCTCCTGGCAACCAAAAGTCTGTGATTCTGAAAAAGGGGCATGAATTGTTTTTTTTCTTACTGCTATAACACCACAAATTGCACAAATTACCACAAACTTGGTGGCTTAAAACAACACAAATTATCAATTACAGTTGTGTAAGTCACAAGTCTAAAGTAAGTTTCAGGGGGATAACATTAAGGCAGAGCTGCTTTCCTTTCTAGAGGCTCTAGAGGAGAATCTATGTTTCCTGATAATATCAAGGGGAGGTACAAAGTCCCTTACACCATTCACAGTGATTACGACATGAACAACTGGGTGGGTGGGGCATTATTCTGCCTACCACAAGGTATGACATGGAGAAACATCTAAAATTATTAATGATAAGAAACCAGGGTGCCTGGGTGGCTCAATTGGTTGAGCGACTGCCTTTGGCTTGGGTCAGGACCGTGGAGTCCCGGGATCAAGTACCACATCGGGCTCCCTGCTCAGCAGGGAGTCTGCTGCTCCCCCGACCTCTCTCCTCTCATGTTCTCTCTCTCTCTCTCTCTCAAATAAATAAATAAAACCTTAAAAAAAATAAGAAACCAGTTCTGTATATAATGACATAGAAAATAGCTATATTATTAAACTAAAATAATCAAGTTCAGTTCATATGTATAGAATGATCCAAATTTTGTGGAACCCTCCCTTCCCCTCACTAAACTCTGAATATAAGCTCACTGAACCACCTTCCACCTGTCATGGCCTCTTGGGGTAGATGGTGGAGCCCATCTCACCCACCCACATCCTCAGGGCATCGAGTGGCCAGAGGGGTTCTCTGGTTTTGCTGTCATTGTCATTGGATAAAAAGATTTTTGGCTGTTTTTAGTAATGATAAATTGATTTTTAGCAAACTCATTTGTGACACATTTATCTACAGTCATAATGATGATAATAAATAATAAAATAAGGAAAAAAATCACAAACTCACCAAACTTCTATTGTCTGACTCCTTCCTTTGTATCTTGACTGCAGCCATTGTGTGTATGGTGGCTCTTGTGTATACATCTCTTGCCTTTTGGTGTTTTCTTTTTGTTTTAAATGACTGATTTTTTTTAAAGATTTTATTTATTTATTTGACAGACAGAGATCACAAGTAGGCAGAGAGCCAGGCAGAGAGAGAGGGGTAAGCAGGCTCCCCGCGGAGCAGAGAGCCCGATGCGGGGCTCGATCCCAGGACCCTGAGATCATGACCCGAGCCGAAGGCAGAGGCTTAACCCACTGAGCCACCCAGGCGCCCCTAAATTACTGATTTTTTTAATAAACAATTCTTCCTGGTTTCTTTACAGTCTTCTTTTGGAAGAGAGTTTTCAGCAAGTCCCTGCCTTCTGAGCAAAGAACAAAGTGGTATCTGACTACTGGACACCTAACAGTGGGGTGAAAAAAAAGGAGAAGAGTTTAGAAAGGTCCAAGACATCAGAGAGGAGAGAGCATAGAATCAGATGCAGATTCAACATAGCAGGGGACAACAGGAAGACCACATATACCAACTGGCCAGTATCATCTAAGCGAGCTGGAAAGTGGGAAGCTAGGGTTTAGAGAAATTTACCAAAAGAGAAAAGGAGCATTTGAAAGAGTGTTGTTTGTTTTTTAAAGATTTTATTTATTTGAGAGAGGGAATATGAGCAGGGGGGAAGGTCAGAGGGAGAGGGAGAAGCAGACTCCCCATTGAGCAAGCAGGGCTCCACTGCAGGCTGGGGGCTCCACCCTGGAGCTGGGACTCCACCCACGGGCTGGAGCCCGAATCCTGGGATCGTGACCTGAGCTGAAGGCACACGCTTAACCAAGCGAGCCACCCAAGTGTTCCAGAATTCTGTAGTTTTTAAATGAAAAGTGAGATGCAGACCCGAGGACCTACGAGGGAAAAAAATTGCTTGAAGTGGTCGTTCCAGTAATTTAGTCACTGGGTGTAATATCCCCAGGGATGGTGCCCAATCCGTGGCTCCTGGGGTTGTCCTGTTATACCCGCACTGTTAGGGGGTTTTGGCTTCTGCATTTGCTTAACACTTTTTTTCATCCAAGCTGACAACTGATGATGACTCTAATCCCTCTTATAGTAGGTGCCGTGTTCCAAACTGTAATAATCTTTGTAGTCATAATTTTAAAATTCCTCACTTTCCAAACAATACACAATGTCTATGGATGGCAGGATAAGCACCACACCTTTGTGGTTTAGGAGAGTGAAATAAGAGACAAATGAGGGAACTTTCACTTTTACTTTGCATTCTTCCAATGGGCATACATTTAAGTGTTGGGCTTGTAATTAAAAACAAAAAGTGCATTAAATACTGTGGTCACTACTGTCAAAAGGATTTGAGAGAAACTGGAATTTTATAGGTCTGTAGTGCTTGATGTTTTTCATACCAAATGTATATGTTTTTCCCAATAAAAACAAATTGGCAATTGAGAGAGCATGGTGGTTACACAGAAGCCTGAGGCAGAGATTCCCCACCATCCAGATATTTCAACTCTCTTTTGTCTCCCCGTGTACTCTCCCTCATATAATGATAATAGTACTTTGTTGCTATGGCTCTTGTGAAGTATTTTCCCGCCTCCTATTTCCCACCTCCGATGTCTGACTTAGCAGCAATCAATAAAAAAAAAAAAAAGACTCGCACAGTGTTCCATTTCCTTTGGTCCTGTTGCCTTATCTAACAGCTCTCAAATCTCAGAAGTCAATCAGCATGGACACCTTAGGTGGATGCTAATAAATTAATTATTGTGCTGACTTTGACTCCAGACTGGAATATCCTGGTGGTCAGTCTGTTGTCCCTTTTTGCTTTATTGTTTCAGGATTTTCCACAGAGCCTACACTTAACTGACATTTGCTTCATTTAATGGAACTGAACACAAAAGATTGAGGATTTTCAGTCTCCAGATAGACCTAACCAGGATGTACTTTTGGTAAGGCAGCAACCTTCAGATTCCTTAAATTAAACCATTTAATAATAGTCATCTCTGGGTTGTAGGATTACCAGTTTTAATTTTTTCTCTTTTTAAACAAGATTTTATTTGAGAGAGAGAGAGAGAAAGAGAGAGAGAGAGACAGAGAGAGAGACAGCGTGAGCAGGGAGAGGGGCAGAGGGAAAAGCAGATTTCCTGCTGTGCATAGAGCCTGACTCTGGACTCTTGGATCCTGACCTGAGCTGGAGTCAAATGCTTACATGACTGAGCCACCCAGATGCCCCTGATTTTCTTCTTTATAGTTTTTAGTAGTTCCAATTTTAGTATGTTCCAATCATGTGTATATATTACTTTTGTGGGCAGACAAAAAAAGTTAAGAAATACTCCTACACATCTTGGTGCTGGTTCCTGTTTATTTACTTCCCCTTACCTTCTCATCTACTTTTAATCCTTGCCCAGATCTCCAAGCCAACCAATGAATCCTTCCCCTGAACTCCTTCTCTGAAAGCGATTTTCTAATGGAAATTATGGGGCCTTTGGACTCAGATGGATTAGTGTTTGAATCCCAGCCCAGTATGAACATGGGCAAGTATCTTAGCTCTCTGTCTCCTTGTCTGTAAATGAAAGTAACACCTACCTTCTAGATTGTTGTGTAGTTTGGGTCAGGAGCCTCACAAACTTTAATTTGTATATGGATCACCGAGGATATTATTAAAATGCAGACTCTGGTTTAATAGGTCTGGGATGAGCCCGAGAGCCTGCATTTCTAAGAATGCCTAGGTTTTGCTGATGCCAGTGATGTACAGACTACACTTTGAATTGCAAGGGACTAATGACATAACATTTGAAAAAGCCCTGGCACAAATGTCCCACCTATGCTTGGTCTTCTCCTCTTGAGTGGGCCTGGCTCTCCTGACTGTTGAATGGACCCATCTCAGAAAACTGCTGACTAAAATCCACTCAGGTACAACCCAACTCACTTGAGCATTAACCCATTCCTATTTCCTTTCCACTTTAGTATTGTTCTTTCTCTTTCTGTTCAAGCACTTCATCCTTCTTTTGCCTGACAACAACACAAGTATCTGTGCTTTTTTTTTTTAACAGCTTTATTCAGGTATAATTGACATACAATAAATTGTACTTAAACTGTACAGTCTAAAATATGTATACATCCATGAAATCATCATCAAACTCAAAATAAACTCATATCCATCAATCCCAAACTTTCTTTATGCTCCTGACTCTCCCCTATGCTGCACCTTCCCGAAAACACACATCTGCTTTCTGTTCTATAGATTAGTTTGCCTTTTCTAGAGTTTTTTTTTTTTAAAGATTTTATTTATTTATTCTTCAGAGACAGAGGGAGAGTGAGCGAGTGAGCGAGCACAGGCAGAGTGGCAGGCAGAGGCAGAGGGAGAAGCAGGCTCCCTGCCGAGCAAGGAGCCCGATGTGGGACTCGATCCCAGGACGCTGGGATCATGACCTGAGCCGAAGGCAGCCGCTTAACCAACTGAGCCACCCAGGTGTCCCTAGAGTTTTATATAAATGAAATCGTACAGTATATACTTTTTGGTCTGGTCTCTTTAATTCAGCACAATTATTTCATCTATGTTGCTGTGTAAAGTACTTCCTTCCTTGCTTAATGCTGATAGCGTTACCCTGTGTGGGTATACCACAATTTGTTTTTCCAGTCACTCATTGATGGACGATTGTTGTTTCCAGTTTTTGGCTATTACAAATAAAGCTGCTATGAATATTTGTGTACAGGTCTTTGTATAGAAATATTTTATTTTCTCTTAGGTAGATACTTAGAATACCCAAGGCTGGATTATATGGCCAGTATATGTTTAACTTTTTAAAAAAACTGTCAAATTATTTTCCAAAGTGATTGTATCATCTTACATGATAGGAGAGTTCCAGTTCTTCCAAATTCTTGAAAAATTTACTATTTTTAAAAAGATTTATTTTATTTATTTGAGGGAGAGAGAGAAAGAAACAGAGAGTGAGTGGAGAGGGGAGGGGCAGTGGGAGAGAATCTTCAAGCGGACTCCTCACTGACCAGGGAGCCCAACACTCGGCTTAATCTCATGACCCTAAGATCAAGACCTGAGCTAAAACCAAGAGTTGGGTGCTTAGCCGACTAAACCACCCAGGCACCCTGAAATATTTACTATCTTAAACAAACATTCATTGTAAAAAAATTTTTAGGAAGGTCATAGGCAAAAAAAAAAAAGAAATCCAGCTGTTATTCCCATGACTGGGAGATAACATTATTAAATTGCTGTGTTTGTAGATTTCCACAAGTTTACCCTACTAAACAAACAGTGCTCTCAACTAAAAAAAAAAGTTTTGGGGCACCTGGACGGTGTAGTCGGTTGAGTGTCTGACTCTTGGTTTTGGCTCAGGTTGTGATCTCAGGGCTGTGAGATCGAGCCCCGTTTCAGTCTTCCCCTCAGCACAGAGTCTGCTTGGGATTCTCTCTCCCTCTCCCAGAGCCCACCCCCCCCTTTTGCTCTCTCTCTCTCTTAAACAAGTTTTTTTTTTTTTTTTTTAAGATTTATTTATTTATTTATTTATTTGACAGACAGAGATCACAAGTAGGCAGAGAGGCAGGCAGAGAGAGAGGGAGAAGCAGGCTGCCCGCTGAGCAGAGAGCTGGATGCAGGGCTCGATCTCAGGACCTTGAGATCATGACCTGAGCAAAAGGCAGAGGCTCAACCCACTGAGCCACCCAGGTGCCCCTTTTTAAAGACTCTCAAACAAGTCTTTAAAAAAAAGTTTTATATCTCATTTTCACTCTCACTATTCAAAGGATATCATAAATGGAAATTTAAGAAAAATACAGGAGTTTCCCAAATGCAGGAAACTGAAAAATATACTTTTCTCTATCTTTATTGCATTTTAAAATTACTATTTAAATTGGTTTTCTAGGTGACTAGGTCAGAATCTATCTATACTGAATTTTAAGTATACTATTTCTTTGTGATGTAGTAAATAGAGAATTTAGAGGTGAAAAATAGCCCTATACTCCCAGGGCATTAGAAAATTCAACACGAATGTTTCAGGCCTTAAGAGTCTTAAATGAGTTTAAAAACACAAAAAACAAATGAGAAAATCAAGAATGTCTTTACTCATAACTTTATGCATAACAATTATTCTTATATTTTGAGAGAATTATGGGTAAAGCTGGTAGGAAAACCAGGTAAATAATACCAATAGTTAGAGTATGCTTGTTAAACATAAAACACTCTGTTAGGAACTGTGTGAGGCTCTCTGTGCATTATCTCATTTCATCAGGTCCATGGAGGGTATTCTACTTTTTCTAGTTCAGACATGGCTTCCACAATAGGGGTTAGTACAAGGTCTAAAAATATGTAAAAGAAATATAGAATATATTTGTTGTTTCCTTGGGGAATCACAACCCAACTCCTTTTAACTGAAAACCATGGTGATTTCCAAGATCTCTGTCTTCCTGCCCCCATGGTTCACTTCCTCTCCTCACTGTTCCACTGAGAGACTGGTGGATTCAGCTGCCACATGATGTCAGCATCTTTTTTAAGGTATCTCTGGAGTATAGTTTTTCTTAAGGGGTCTAACATTGTTACGCTCTTACACTCAGTAGGTTTGACTTCTTTGGCCGCGCCCATAGAGGATGCAATCCAAATTCTCACTAAAATTTCAGAGCCCTTATCTTCCAAGTGTCTAAAGCATGAAGGCAATGGCATCGGGAGAGTTTGAATCTTAGTTTCAGCTTTTGTTTTCCCTTATCCATAAAAATTAATGGCGTAATTCCTATTTCTTACTGTTTATTCCCATATTAACTGGTTCGTTCGTTCATTCATTCATTCCATTTATTGAATACCTACTATGTACTAAGCCATTCTAATGCGGTAATTCACAGGGATTACCTAAAGAGGTCTGTAAACTCTAAGGCAGTTACTGCTTTTGCTATCAGTTCAACCACTGATTTTTTCCCACAAATCAACAAAACGAAGAAAGTTACCTAAACAACAGCAGGAAGATACAGAGAAGAATTTCTTGGCACGGGGGTTTATTTACAAAAAGAAACTTTTGCCTGAAGGAATGCAGGAGACAAGCAGGTCCTTGTCCACTCTCTACAGTTCTCTGAGTAGTCCTCAGGAGGCCTTGAGGTTCCTGGACTATTCTTCTTGCCCAAAGAGTCCGGAATCCTGGGTCGTAATTATTAATCAGAGTTCTTATTCTGCCCCGCACCATTCGTCCTTTGTCTACTCTCTTAATCTTTCAGGGTTTGAGTTTTCTCGAATGAAAACCCCAGGTTCTAAGATCCCACCTGGCTGGGACACAGTATGCAAGTTGTTCTGAGGCTGGATGGTTCTCAAAGAGAGCGCGCGGGACGAACGTAGGTCCAGCCCGGGTTCTACGATAGCAGGCCCTCCACCGAGGCTTTGGCGCGCACCCAAGTCGCAGCGCGCGGGTCTATAGACAGCAAAACCCTTGCGTCCAAACCACGTCTTCTTGGGCATCACGAGCCCTTATAGGAAAATGAAACTGAAAACGGGTAAGTCCCTCTTTCTAACCTGGCCCGGCCTCGAGCGCTCGGAGACGAGTGACGGCTGCTGCCGCAAGGGTTCTGATTGGCGGTGCGCGCGAGTACTATAAGTGGAGGCGCCCCGCGGGCGGGCCACTCCTCGCCCCGCGCTGCTCCTACTCGGGTGACGATGGCGTCTCTCTTGACGTTGGTCTTCGTCGGGCTGCTCTCTCTGTCCGGCCTGCACGCCGTCCAGCGTGAGTGTCCCCTCTTGCCCAAGCCCTTCTCCTGTGCTCCAATCTTTTTGGCATTCTCGGCGTTAACTCTGTAACTCACCCAACGCCTCCTCCTCTCTAGTTCTTCTGCCCGACCTGGGGGACTAGCTGCGGGCTTGGTCTGCGGGTGGGAAGGCGGTGGGGTGGCCGGCGAGTTGGGGGCTGGGTGGGGGGAGGGGAGTGCGAGCCCAGGACGCAAGCCTCTTTTTTCTTCTTCGGGAGAGGGGGGTGCGGGAGGCCTCCGGCATGTGCGTGCCGGGTGAGGCAGGACAAAGTTTCGGGGTGATGACAGACTTCGGAGCGGCCGAGGTGGGGAGGGTTTCTCTTCCGCGGAACCTCTAGCTTGCCGGGTGCGGCTGTCTGCCTGGGAGGGCGGTCCCGAAAGCGCGGAGTCGGGGGCTGTGAAAAGGTGGGGACATCGGTCTTTGCTGGAGGCACCGCGCGGGTCCCTCAGTCCGCTGCAGCCGCTCCGCTCGGATCCCCGGGGCTTCGGGGCTTCCTCCGTAACGCCCGGCGGGTTGCTGGCCCCACAAATATGCGGCGAAACCGTGGGGGAGGAATCCACACGTGGAGTTTGTAGAATGCTTAGAGGTGTTACAGAGCGCTTTGACATCATTAATTCACTTGTTCCCGTTCCTTGTCGCTTTTAATAATCGTAAGAGCTAGTCTTTATTGATAAGGGGCGAGCTGGGGACGTTGTGTGCTCTATGCCATCTGATTCTGAGATGAGCCTACGATGTAAATGCAATGGTTATTATCACCGGCATTTCATACGTAAGGAAACTGAGACATCAAGAGTTTAAGTAACTTAATCACACAACACGGGGGAGAAATGGCAGACAGTCTAACGGGAGCAGAGCTTTTTGTGGGGGTGTGCGCCCTTTGGCTGCAAACTCTGCGGTTTTTCAATACCTCCTCGTCACCTTCTGATGTGAGATTCTTGCCAGCAAGCTGGAGAGTCTGGGGCCCCTGTTTTTCTTCACAGAGGGCTTCCTCTTTGGCTCTTTGCCTGGTTCTTCCCAAGATGAACTAAGCTGTTACTTTCTGTTTTGAAAAAGCAAAGGTTTACCAGTCAGGAAGACTGTAAAGCCAGTGATGAGGGTAATCAACATGGTTACCCAGAGTGTCAGGGACACTCTAGATCTTGAGCAGGTACTAAATAACTCGCAGTATACCAGAACCCTCATATTTTCCCCTCACAAAAGCTTCTGTGAAGCGGGGGTTTTGGATCATGAAAAGAAGGTATTTATAGTCTATTTACAAAATAAAGCACAAATAAAATTACTGATATTTGGTGACGACCATAGAAATAATTTTAAAAATAACAAACTGACATTAAAAGAAAAATCTTAATTTGAAGTTTGCAAAGTAGTACATACCATGAATAGATCACTTCTTGAAGATACTCTGGAGGGGCGCCTGGATGGCTCCGTCGATTAAGATCATGCCTTTGACTGGGGTCATGATCTGGGGGTCCTGGAATTGGACCTGAGTTGGGCACTCTGCTCTATCTATGCTCTCCCTCTCTCTTTTTCTCTCTCTCAAAAAAAATAAATAAAAATCTCAAAAGATACTCAAGAAATGGGTAATGATTGCCTCTGGGGGTCTACTTTTTGCTCTATCTCTTGTGTGGGTTTTATTTGACTGTGGACATAAACTGATGTTTCCATTAAGCTTCAGAAACTCAACTAACTGTTCCAAAGTCATAGAACCAGTAAGTGGCTTAGCCCAGATTCAAACCCAGGCCTTTGGTACTTGTCCTCCTCTTAGAAGAGGTTAGTGTGTTGTTCTTGCAGAACCCTGCCTGGCTCCCTCAAAGAGAGAATTCTAGGCCTGATGAACCTTTGTTCTGACTCTTGTGGCATTTATTATGTTCTAATTATTAGAAGTTCTGATACAAAGAGCTTTATGATTTGTCTTCATTTTTAACTTTATGGAAAAAAAATCAGGGCTTCATTGGGATCCCCAGGCTAGCTCCTGGTGGGGCTGGTGACCTTTCCTTTGATGACAGGGTGTTTCTAGACAGATAAACCTGGTCAGAACAGCCTAGTACTGCTCCTCCCTACCACCTCCCGGATACAGAGGAGTTTCTCTTTAGTAACCATATACACTGGATATACTTATATGTAAAAGTGAACTATATACAGATATTGGTCTCAAGCTGTACATTTAGTGGCAGTAACACTTCTCTTCACTGTATGAAAAATACAGAAATGGTCTAGTTATGCATCCCATTTTGGAAATGACTGTTCTATAGCACTAACATATCCCCAGTGTGGCTAGTAACAGCAATCACTTGAGGGGGCTCATTAAAAATGCAAATTCCACTCTTGCACACATTATTCCACTTGGTCATGGTGGAGAGTATGTCCTTTTTCATTTACCACAGTCCTCACCCTTCCCTATTTTTCTTACCCAGCCCAATTCACTCATTTATGGTATTTCTGGCTTCTGTATGCATTTAAGTTTTGTTTGAGTTAATGATAATAACAGTATCTGCCATTTACAGAGCAGCTGCTGTGTGCAAGGCACTATACTAGACACAATACATATTGAGAAGTTAGATGGGTGTGGACCTAGGCAGGAGCAGGAACCAAAAAGAAAAGGAGCAAACATTAAAAAAAGAAAAAAAAAAGATGGCATGAAATAAGGTGCAAAAACGTAAGTTTTTTGATGTGGCTATTATGAAGAATGTGTGAAGTGAGAAATGAAGTTTGAAAAGTAGGTTGGGGCCAAATCATGAGGGCTTTTGAGAATGTGTGGAGGAATTATATGGGTGCTAAAGAAGCCATCAAAAGTTCTTGAGTCTCCACAGAAAGGTTCTTAAAAGATTTGGCACAAACTCCAGTGACAGAAGATGATACTACTAGGAATCTGCTAGGAAAAATACAAAAAGCCATGAGTAGAGGAATTAATGTGGGAAAGATACTAAGTCATGGTTTATCCCTCAAAATGGAAGCAGCCTTTTGGAAAAGTGGAAGCTCATTTGGCCAGAGTAGAAATGGAATTGGGAGAAATCAATAATCAAATTTAAACATTTGTTGCCTGAGATAGCTTTAGACCAAGGTAGTCCAAGTGAAATATTCTGCAATTTTCATTTGTCTTTCTCTCATGTCCCTCAGATGCTCCAAAAATTCAGGTTTACTCACGGCACCCAGCAGAGAATGGAAAGCCAAATTTCCTGAACTGCTATGTGTCAGGATTCCACCCCCCGGAAATTGAAATCGAACTGCTAAAGAATGGGGTGAAGATGAAGGCAGAACAGTCAGACCTGTCTTTCAGCAAGGACTGGACTTTCTATCTTCTGGTCCACACTGAATTCACTCCCAATGGGCAGGATGAATTTAGCTGCCGTGTGAAGCATGTTACTCTCGAAAAGCCCCAGGTCGTTAAGTGGGGTAAGTTTTTAAGTTCTTTCCTTAGCTACTGACATTTGTAGCTGCGTATAGGTACAGCTTAAAGCTGCTTTGATATAAAAAAAAAAAATCTGCATACTGGGATTGACAGGGAACATTATTAAAGCTCTGATAAGTGGCACCTTTGGAGACACCTCTGCACAGCCTGATCCCCGAAACAGTAGTTTCCCTGCAGCAAAAACAGGGAGCAGCAGCAGCCGGTACCTGCACAAATACACCCGAATTCCCAGTGTTTCTTCCCTCCTGGCCTCCTTGGGCCTTCCTGACAGCCTCATGGATACTTAGAACCACCAAAGCTCTCCAGAAGGCACAGGCCTTCGTCTGCAGGCCCTGCTGTCCTAGCGCCCTACCCAGTAGTCCCTGGTTGGGTTGGGAGCTGAGGCTAGTAGGCAAGGTTGGGCCCTACCTACTGGATATTCATGGTTAGGGGCAGCAGGCTATTCTGCCAGACTTATTTATAAACAGTTCTAGACATTTGTTAATAGTATTTTAAAAGTAACACTTACTCTCTTTCTTTTTCATAGAGCGAGACAACTAACCAGCATCATGGAGGTAGGTTTCTAACCTTAAGAAAATATTTTTCTTGTTTCACTGTCCTGGGTACTATTTACAGACAGCTCTGTAGGATAACCCTCATTATAGGGAAGATCTTAATCAGGGTAGCATTTCAGCAGGTAGGAAAGAATCCTACAGGGAATACATTTTCTTTCCTGTGGAGTGGCATGAAAAAGGTATGTAGCCCCAGTTGAATGCTGCCAGTGGCCCTCCAAACAAAATCAGAGGAGCTGTTGGAGTGCTATAACAGGATAGAGGCAGCTAGTTACCCATACCACCTGCAAGGATTTGATCTTTCTTCTTCCGTTTCTATGGTGGGCATTTCTGGGCCTTCAGAAATGAACTGTTCTCTTCCATTGTATAGCAGTTGCTTTATTATTCAGCCTAAAGAGAGAAGTGACGTGGTTTTGCCCATTCCCTGTTCCCTTAGCCTGTTGTTCAGCCTTAGTGTGTGGGCACTGTGTTTGCCTTCTAGAGGCTCCCAGTCCAACAGAGTAGAGAAATGGAAAACGCAGTGTAAAGATACTATAATACGTGTAGCTACAAAAACTTATAGCATTGTGAAAGTGGGAGGAATTGGACTTGTCTGCATTGCTGGAGTCCAGAGGTCAAAATCCAGCTTTGCATGAAATTCATCTCCACGGGGTACCATGGTACTGAAAACCTATTCAAATTTCCTGTTACCTCCCAGCACAGGGAAATTAATTTGAGAAAGCATCAGAGAGGTTGAGTGACCTGCCTGGAGTCACACAGTTACTAAATGGGACAGCAGGGATCCGAACTCTAATACAAGTATTCTTTCCTATAAGGATATGGGAGAACAAATGGGATAAATTAATGGGGTATGCTCTTTGTAATGGGTTTGGAAAATTGTCTGCAGCTGTTTCTTTTACAAGCAATGATTTACATAGCAGAAGTCAGACAAATTTGGTGGTGTGATCTATAAACTAGACAAAATAAATGTATTTGCTAACGAATCTATTTTCTTTTTATTCCAGGTTTGAAGATTGTGCTTATAGATTGTGTTAATTCTAAATGCTGTGTTCTTTTTAATGCTGATATGCTTTTATGCTTTATGCTTATAAAATCACAGTTATATTGATGATGATACAAATATAATCTACTTGTTCTCTCTGCCCACTTGTGCTGTCAAATATAATCTACTTGTTAATTCTACTTTGATCATTCTGTTGCTATATTTGACACGTCTATGCAGGTAGCTGTAGTTGTGGGGCTGGAAAATCTGGGAGAGAATTCTCATGGTCAGAACTGAATTGTTCAGTCTATTCACACAAAAGATAGTTATGCATGTTTAGAGTTAACTTCCAATTTGCATACTTTGTTTAGAATTTGGGGGAAATTTTCTGAAAGATGACTGCTAAGTTACTAGAAATTTGTTATAATGGATAAGACATTGTCATAAGATTCTTATTCACCTCTTACATCAGAGACATTGTTGCACACAATTTGACTTAATGTTAATTTTGTTTCAGTAATTAAAACAATGGTAAAACTTGATGTGTTCAGTTTTTTATACATCTATCCCTCTCTTGCCCCGCCCCCCTTTAAAAAAATTTTATTTATTTGAGAGAGAGAACACAAGCAGGGGGAGGGGCAAAGGGAGAGGGAGAAGCAGACTTCTTGCTGAGCAGGGAGCGAGCCCCCTGCAGGGCTCACTCCTAGCACCATGGGATCATGACCTGAGCTGAAAGCAGTCGCTTAACCTACTGAGCCACCCAGGTGCCCCCCGACTCTTTGTTATCAACAGGAAAACAGTCTTGAAGTGT
This sequence comes from Mellivora capensis, assembly GCA_004024625.1. Taxonomy (NCBI): domain Eukaryota; kingdom Metazoa; phylum Chordata; class Mammalia; order Carnivora; family Mustelidae; genus Mellivora; species Mellivora capensis. Next base: position 51,774 of record PISX010008516.1, read on the forward strand.
CACTTGGGAAAAAAGTGTAAACCCCTGTTTTTTGGGCTTGACTCATGGTGGAAGGGGCCTTAGCAATCTGCATTTTACAGATAAGGAATAAGATCCTGGGGAAATTAAATGACTTAGGGTGACACAGTGGTTTGCTGGGAGACCATGCCTGTCTTTTAGCCAGAGTTCTGTTCCTTGGGCCAAGACACAAGGAATGTACAGGCTCTAACAGGGAACAAAAGTATCTGAGGGTTTCATATTTTAGCAAGTAATAGATAAACTTTGAATGAAAAATACTAGATTTTTCAGTTTCAAAATACAGTTTATATATGCAGCATCGTGCATCTGACAAAGAATTCGAGTTAGTGTTAAGTGCTGACAAGATGAATAAAACACAAAACTGCTCTCAAATTGCTGTCTAGTGGAGGGACAGACATGTGGTCAAACAATTAAAAAACATCCTGATAAAGAGTATAATACAGGTATGCCCAAAGAACCAGGTGATAGGAAAATGTGTTCAGGGAACAACAAGAAACTTCTTAGGTAGGTGTGAGGGAAGCCATTTGCTTGAATTGTGACTTGGCAGGTAGTGGTTCTCCCGACTGGTGAATGGAATCTGGGGCTTCCAGGCAGGATGACAAATTATGGGAAGGATGAAGGTTTGACAGGTGTGGGTAATTCCAAACAGCGGAGCAAGGGTATTTGGGGGAATACTTGTAGGAACTCAGCTGAGCAGATTGAGCAGTGACTTACTTAGACTGGTCACTCTCCATCCTAAATTCACATTAGAATAACCTATGGAACTTGCTAAAAAATACTAGCTCTAAGAAATAAAGTTTATTAAAAACAAAAACAAGGGCACCTGGGTGGCTCAGTAGGTTAAGTGTCTGCCTTTGGCTCATGCCATGATCTCGAGGTTCTGAGATCCAGCCCCACATCAGGCTCCCTGCTCATTGAGGAATGTAAACCAAAGCCACAATGAGATGTCACCCCATTCCAATCAGAATGGCTATTCTCAAAAAGACAAGTGTTGGTAAGGATGCGGCGAAAAGGGAACCCTTTTGCACTGTTAGTAATACAAGTTCGTGCAGCACTATGTAAAACCGTATGGAGGTTTCTCAAAAAATTAAAAATAGAAATATCATATAATCCAGTAATACCACTGCTGGGTATTTACCCAAAGAATATGAAAACACTACTTTGAAAAGTTATATGCACTCCTATGTTTATTGCAGCATTATTTACAATAGTCAAGCAGTGGAAATAAACTAAGTGTCCATCCATAGTCTATAGATGAATGGATAAAGAAGGTATTGTGTGTGTGTGTGTGTGTGGTATACATATATGTATATATACAATAGAATATTACTCAACCACAAAAAAATTGCCACTTGCAACAACATGGATGGACTTAGAGGGTATTATGCTAAGTGAAAAAAATCATAGAAAGACAAATAACATATGATTTCACTTATTTGTGAAATAAAAAAAAGCCCTGGAAATATAAACAAACTAAAACAGAGAATAAATGGTGGATGCCAGAGGGAAGGGGGAATGGAGCACTGGACAATATAGATGAAGGGGATTAAGAGGTACAAACTTCCAGCTATAAAATTAATAAGCTGTGGGGATGAAAAATACAGCAAAGAGAGTATAGTCAATAATAATGTAGTAACTTTGTATGGTGATAGTTGGTAACTACACCTATTGTGAGAATTGCATAATGTATAGAATTATTGAATAATGTACATCTGAAACTAATATAACATTGTATATCAACTATGGTTCAATTTTTTTAAAAAAACCTTATGTTTTTAGAGTAGTTTGGATTTATAGCAAAATTGAGAGGAAGATACAGAGATTTCCCATATACCTCCTAGCCTGACATATGCAGAGCCTTCTCTAATATCACCCCCCGCAACTACATTGACATAGTATAATCACTAAAGTCCATAGTTTACCTTATGGTTTCCTCTTGATGTTGACGACGTTATGTGGGTTTGGACAAATATATAATGACATATATCCATCATTATGGTATCAGAGTATTTCACTGCCCTAAAAATCCCCTCTGTTCTGCTTATTGATTCCTCCCAACTACTTTCTTCTGCTCTCCAATTGCTGGCAAACAACTGATCTTCTTACTGTTTCTGTAGTTTTACCTTATCCAGAATATCATAAAGTTGTAATCATACATTTATTTGAGAGAGAGAGAGAGAGTGAATACAAGTTGGGGGAAGGGCTTAGGAAGAGAGAATCCCGATGTGGTCTCAATCTCATGACCCCAAGAACACGACCTGAACAGAAATCAAGAGTCAGGCGCCCAATTGACTGTGCCACCCAGGTGCCCCAATAAATAAATACTTTAAAAAATTCATTTTAGAATGAATTAGAATTGTCCTCTTCATCATCGAATAATGAAAACAAAGAAAAAGAATTGTAAACCACTGCAATCTCCTGTGACAGAGATGACTACTTTCTGGACGCCAATGAGTTCTTTCAGTGTGTACCCATCACTCTCCATTTCATTTAATGGCTATTTTTTTTTTTGAAGATTCTATTTATTTGTTTGAGATAGAGAGAGACAGAGAGAAAGAGAGAGAGAGAACATGAGCGGGGGTGGGGAGGAGAGGCAGAGGGAGAAGGAGAAGCAGACGAGGCTTGATCCCAGGCCCGGGGGACCATGACCTGAGCCAAAGGAAGACACTTAACCAATCGAGTCATCCAGGCACCCCTTATAATGGCTATTTTAAAAATTTAATTTTTATTAAATAATTCTCTTACATCAATCCCATTTACAACTGCACCTAAGACCATAAGATTCTTAGGAGTAAACCTAATCAAAGAGGCAAAGGATCGGCACTTTAAAAACTACAGAACACTTATGAAAGAAATTTAGGAAGTAACAAAGAAATAGAAAAACATTTCATACTCACAGACGGTAAGAACAAATATTGTTAAAATGTTAATTATAATGTTACCCAGAGCAATCTACACATTCAGTGCAATCCCTATCAAAATACTATCAACTTTTTTCACAGAACTAGAACAAATATTCCTAAAATTTGTATGGAACCAGAAAGACCCTGACTAGCCAAAGGAATATTGAAAAAGAAAACCAAAGCTGGTGGTATCACAATTCTGGACTTCAAGCTCTATTATAAAGCTATAATCATTAAGACAGTATGGTACTCGCACAAAAACAGACACAGATCTATGGAACAGAATAGAAAACCCAGGAATGTACCATCAACTCTACAGTCAACTATTTTTTGACAAAGCAGGAAAGAATATCCAATGGAAAAAAAAAAGACAGTCTCTTCAACAAATGATGCTGGGAAAATTGTACAGCCCAATGGAGAAGAATGAAACTGGACCATTTCCTTATACCATACACAAAAATAGACTCAAAATGGATAAAAGACCTAAATGTGACACAGGAATCCATCAAAATCCTAGAGAAGAACACAGGCAGCAACCTCTGTGACCTTGGCTAAAGCAACTTGCCAGACACATTTCCAAAGGCAAAAATGAACTATTGGGACTTCATCAAGATGAAAAAATTCTGCACAGCAAAGGAAACAATTGACAAAACCAAAAGACAACCTACAGAATGGGAGAAGATATTTGCAAATGTCTTAGCAGATAAAGAGCTAGTATCCAAGATTTACAAAAAACTTACCAAACTCAACACCCAAAGAACAAATAATCCAGTCAAGAAATGGGCAGAAGACATGAAGAGACATTTCTCCAAAGAAGACATCCAAATGGCCAATAGACACATGAAAAAATGCTCCACATAACCTGGCATCAAGGAAATACAAATCAAAACCACAATGAGATACCGCCTCACATTAGTCAGAATTGCTAAAATTAACAAGTCAGGAAATGGCAGATGTTGGCAAGGATGTGAAGAAAGGGGAACCCTCTTACACTGCTGGTGGGAATGCAAACTGGTATGGCCATTCTGGAAAACAGTATGCAGATACACCAAGAAGTTTAAAATAGAGCTACCCTAGGACCCAGCAATTGTACTATAAGTATTTACCCCAAATATACAAATGTAGTGATCTGAAGGGGCACCTACACCCCAATGTTTATAGCAGCAATGTCCACAATAGCCAAACTATGGAAAGAGCCTAGATGTCCATCAACAGATGAATGGATAAATAAGATGTGGTATATATACACAATGGCATACTACTCAGCCATCAAAAAATTGAAATCTTATCATTTGCGGTGACATGGATGAAATTAGAGGGTATTATGCTAAGTGAAATAAGTCAATAGGAGAAAGAATTATATGATTTCACTCATAGGAGGAATTTAAGAAACAAAACAGAGGATCATAAGGGGAAGGAGGGAAAAATAAAATAAGACAAAATCAGGGGGTGCCTGGGTGGCTCAGTGGGTTAAAGCCCTTGCCTTCGGCTCAGGTCATGATCCCAGGGTCCTGGGGATCGAGCCTCGAGCGGAGTCGGGCTCTCTGCTCGGCAGGGAGCCTGCTTCCTCCTCTCTCTCTGGCTGCCTCTCTGCCTACTTGTGATCTCTGTCTGTCAAGTAAAAAAATAAAATCTTTTAAAAAACAAACAAACAAACAAACAAAAAGACGAAATCAGAGAGGGAGACAAACCCTAAGAGACTCTTAATCATAGGAAACAAACTGAGGGTTGCTGGAGGGTAGGAAGGTGGGAAAATGGGGTAACTTGTATAATGGGCATTAAGGAGGGCATGTGATGTAATGAGCACTGGGTGTTATATGCAACTGATGGATCACTGAATGCTATCTCTGAAACTAATAATACACTATATGTCAATTGAATTTAAATAAAATAAAATCTAAAAAAAATAGTTCTCTTGCATTTTCTTATAATTTTTCCCTTTCAGAAAAATTTATAAGCATACAGGAAACCAGAGGAAGACAGCATATGTTATGATACAGGTTCTAGAACTGCAGAGAGAGCACAAGAGGATCCCATACCTTAAAGTGACCAAAGCAAGTGATAGTGAGAAAAAGCTGTAAGGTGGGAGCCATGGCTTAAGGCAATTCACCAAGGTAAATCAAGAAAAAACATAGCTGGAAGACAGAGACCAAAGAAATACAGAAATGTGAATAAGCATTCAGCAATTTTAACCTGGAATTGCTTTGTTGACCCAAAGACCTGCAGGAACATTGAGACAAGACTGCGACTATAGCTTAGTGGTTTGTGTGTTACATTCCTCAAGAATGGTGATGAGAGAGGCACCTGGGTGGCTCATTCAGTTAAGTGCCTGCCTTCAGCTCTGGTCATGATCCCCAGGTCCCAGGATTGAACCCTGACATCAGGCTCCCTGCTCAGCGGGGAGTCTGCTTCTCCCTCTCCCTCTGTTCCTTCCCCCATCATGCTCTCCCACTCTCTCCCTCTCAAATAAATAAATAAATAAAATCTTAAAGGAAAAAAAAAGAATGGTGATCGGATATTGACAGCAATCCTGCTCACCCTTCATTCAGAACACCACCATTTGCCTATCTCAGGCATTCCAAGTTGAGGTGCTAATTCTGATCCTATTTTATATATATAAAATTGTATATGACATATAATTATATATATATAATTTTATGTATTTTTAAACAAACTACATGAGCCTTTTAAAGTTTTCTCTCAATATCTATAAGCAGACACACTCACAGGAAAAGGTCCAGAAATATATGCAATAATCTCTTAACAATGTTTGCTTAAGGTCAGGAGCTAAAATAGCAGAAGTAAGAAAAAAGTAGGTTTTTAATTTTTATTCTACTTTTTTAAAATTTTAGTTCCAGTGTAGTTAATATACAGTGTTATATTCATTACAGGTATACAGTATAGCGATTCAACAATTCTATAAGGCAGTGCTCATCACAAGTGCATCCCTTAATGCCCATCATCAATTTCACCCATCCCCTCACCCACCACCCCTCTGGTTTGTTCTCTATAGTTGAGTCTGTTTCTTAGTTTGTCTCTTTCTCTTTTTTTCCTTTGTTAATTTTTTTCCCCTAAATTCCACATATGAGTGAAATCATATGGTTATTTCTCTTTCTCTGACTGGCATATTTCACTTAGCATTATACTCTTCTAGAGCCATCCATGTTGCTGCAAATGGTAAGATTTCGTTCTTTTTTTATGGTCAAAATTATGGTCAAAAATTATTCCATCTATCTACCTACCTACCTACCACTCTTCTTTATCCATTGTATCCATTCATCTATCAATGGACACTCAGTTTTTTGGATTTTTTCCCTTTAATATATGCCACTCTCTTCTGGCCTGTAAAGTTTCTGTTGAACAATCTGCTGATAGCCTTCTGGGTTTTCCCTTGTATTTACATCAAGTGTTTTCTTTTCCCCTGATTTTAAAATTCCTTCTTTATCACTGCTTTTTGCTATTTTAATTATTACTATGTGTCTTGTGTGGACCTCCTGGGGTTGATTGTTGGGAGATTTCTGTGCCTCCTGGATCTGAATTTCTGTTCCCTTTCCCAAATTGGGAGGGTGGGGGTTCAGCTATTATTTCTTCACGTTTTCTGATCCCTTTGCTCTCTTCTTCTTCTTCTGGGATCTCTATAATGCAAATGTTATTACACTTGACGGAGTTCCCCAAGTCTATCCTAATTTTGCATAACTTTTTCTCTCACCTGCTTAGCTTACTTACTTTCCATTACTCAGTCCTCCAGATTGCTGATATGTTCTTCTGCTTCTTCTAACCTGTTATTTGTTCCATCTCGTGTATTTTTTATTTCAATTATTTGTTCTTTATCTCTGACAGCTTCTTTTTTAATCTCTTTGTTAAGGGTGTCACTGTTGTCCTCCACTCTTTTCTCAAGTCCAGTGAGTATCTTTATGATCATTATTTTAAATTCTCTATCAGGCGTATTACTCATTTCGATTTTGCTTAGGTCCCTTGCTGTAATTTTGTCCTATTCTTTCATTTGTGACATATTCCTGTCTCATTTTGTCTAACTCTCTGTATCTGTTTCTGTTTGGTAGAAGTCTTTGCCCTTGAACGTAGTGGGCAGGGTGTGCATTTTTTTTTTTTTTTTTTTTTTTAATTTACTTGTCAGAGAGAGAGGGAGAGAGAGCGAGCCAGTGAGCACAGGCAGACAGAGTGGCAGGCAGAGGCAGGGGGAGAAGCAGGCTCCCCGCCGAGCAAGGAGCCCGATGTGGGACTCCATCCCAGGACGCCGGGATCATGACCTGAGCCGAAGGCAGCCACCTAACCAACTGAGCCACCCAGGCGTCCCCAGGGTGTGCATTTTTAACAAGGTGGTGCCAATCCTTTTCCACAGGGGATGAGCAGCTGCCACAGAGACCAGAGCCCGAGGGGGCTTCTCCACAAAGCACGTGCAGCAGGCAGGGGCTGTAGAGCATAAAAGTTGTGTGCGCTGGTCCTTTTCCACGGGGGATGCACAGCTGTCAGCAAGATGGGGCCGGCTGGGGCAGGCAGTTTTAACAAGGTGCGCACGTCCTCCATGGGAAGTGACTGCCACGTCACTGCCAGGACTGAGGCTCTGCCAAGTGTGTAGTCCAGATATGCAATGTTGGCAAGGTTTGCACTAGTCTTCTAGGGGAAGTGACCTGCAGTGCTGGGATTGGGTCAAGCCTAGCTGAAGGGCAGCATGTGGTTTAAGCAGTTAGGTAGTGAATGTCAGTGCTGTCCTGGTTTCTGCATGTGGCTCTGTGTTTATGCTGGGGGGAGTGTGTGAATTGGGTGGGGGGGGGGGGCGCGGAAATGATGTCTGCTGGCTCCTTTGTTCCTGGAGAAGTCCTTAATTGAACTCTGAGATTAGTGAATAATTCTCCCTCCCATATCCCCCAGGCATTTTTCCAATTGCTGCTTCTTAGCCAAGTCTTAGCCAAATCTCCACGAGCTGTTTTTTGTGCGGTCTCTTTAAGGGCAGGGACTCAGTTTCCTATCACTCTCCCAGCTCTGAAACTGCTGCTTTGTATTTCCAGGCTTTAAGTCCTGTGGGTATAAGAACTCATGAAATTTGGGCACCTGGGTGGCTCAGTGGGTTAAGCTTCTGCCTTCGGCTCAGGTCATGATCTCAGGGTCCTGGGAATGAGCAGAGGATCAAGCCCTGCATCTGGCTCTCGGCTCAGCAGGGAGCCAACTCCCCCCTCACTTGTGATCTCTCTGTCAAATAAATAAATAAAATCTTAAAAACAAAAAACTCATGAAATTCAGCCCAGCCCCTCTGGTTTTCAAAGCCAAATGTTTTAGGGATTCCTCTTCCCAGTGCAGGCTCCCAGGTGTGATAGTCTGTTTCTTTTTCCTCACCACAGCCATAGCTCTCTTCCTTCTGCAACCAGACCCATGGGATTTAACTCCCTATCTCATCTCTGCCCTTCCTACCCTCTTCAATGTGGCTTCTCTTCTACATTTAGCTGTGGTGTTTGTTTTGCCAGTCTCCAGGTCGTTTCCGCAGTTATTTACACTGATGTTACTGTTATCTATAGTTGTGTCTGTGGGACAAGGTGAGTTTAGGGTTCTCCTACTTGGCTATCTTCCCCGGAAATCCAGAACAATCAAAAGTAGACCTTTTTTTTTTTGGAAGATTTATTTATTTATGAGAGAGAGAGCGCGAGCGAGCACACGACGGGGTAAAGGAGCAGAGGGAGAGGAAGAGAAAGTCTTAAGCAGAGTCTATGCTGAGCACGGAGCCCAACCCAGGCAGCGCTTAATCTTATAACCCTGAGATCCCACCACCCCAGCCAAAACCAATAATCAGTCGCTCAACTGACTGTGCCAGCCACGTGCCCCTTGAACGTAGACATTTTAAAAAATAAATTACTCTACATACTTCTATATGATTTGAATTTTTACATCTTTTATTATTTGTGTATAGTTCATTCTTTTAAAAAATAAGGTAGTTGGGGCACCTGGGTGGCTCAGTGGGTTAAAGCCTCTGCCTTCGGCTCGGGTCATAATCCCGGGGTCCTGGAATCGAGCCCCGCATCAGGTTCTCTGCTCAGCAAGGAGCCTGCTTCCTCCTCTCTCTCTGCTTGCCTCTCTGCCTACTTGTGATTTCTGTCTGTCAAATAAATAAAATCTTTTTTTTTTTTTTTAAGATTTTATTTATTTATTTGTCAGAGAGAGAGAGAGCGAGCACAGGCAGGCAGAGTGGCAGGCAGAGGCAGAGGGAGAAGCAAGCTCCCTGCCGAGCAAGGAGCCCGATGTGGGACTCGATCCCAGGACACTGGGATCATGACCTGAGCCGGAGGCAGCTGCTTAACCAACTGAGCCACCCAGGCGTCCCAACAAATAAATAAAATCTTTAAAAAAAAAATAAGGTAGTTATATAGGCAGAAAGGAAAAAAAAAATATCTTGTTTGCCCCCCTAGCCAGAGATGATCACTTATCAGTGTTCAATTTGGCATGGTTAGCTTTTCAAGAGGTTTTCATTTTTTGTTTTATTTGTACTTTATTTTAATTTTTTAAAAGATTTTACTTTTAAGTAATCTCTACACCCAACATGGGGCTCCAACCCACAAACCTGAGATCAAGAGTTTCATGCTCCACCAACTGAACCAGCCATGCACTGCTGTTTAATTAACTAGTTAATTAATTGATTTTAAATTTTAATTTAATTTAAAATTAATTTAAAAGATTTTATTTATTTATTTGACAGAGAAAGAGAGCACAAGCAGGGTGGGCAGCAGGCCTAGGGAGAAGGAGAAACAGACTCCTGCCTAGCAGGGAGCCAGTAGGGCACCATCCCAGGACTCTGGGATCATGACCTGAGTGGAAGGCAGCCGCTTAACTGACTGAGTCACCCAGGTGCCCCTGTTATATGTTTTTTAAATGGTCACTGTTGAAACTGAAGATGACACAAATACATGGAAAGACAGTCTCTGCTCATGGATTGGGAAAGCAAATATTGTTACAATGTCCATACTATCTAAAGCAATCTACTAATTTATGCAATTCCCCATCAAAATGCCAACAGCATTTTTCATAGAACTAGAATGAACAGTCCTAAAATTTGTATGGAGCCACAAAAGACTCTGAATAGCCAAAGCAATCTGGAGAAAGAAGAATAAAATCACAGTCCCAGATTTCAAAATATACTATAGCTTTGTAGTATATCTATAGTAATCAAAATAGTATGGTACTGGCACAAAAAATAGGAACATATTTCAATGGAACTGAATAGAGAGCCCAGAAATAAACCCATGATTATATGATCAATTAATCTACAACAAAGAAGGCAAGAATATGCAATGGGAAAAAGAGTCTCTTTAATAAACAGTGTTGATAAAATTGGACAGCTACCTGAAAAGAATGCAACTGGACCACTTTCTGACACCATACACAAAAATAAACTCAAAATGGATTAAGGACCTAAATGTGAGACCTTAAACCATAAAAATCCTAGAAGGGAACACAGGCAGTAATTTCTCTGACATCAGCCATAACATCTTTCTAGATACTTCTCCTGAGGCAAGGGAAACAGAAGCAAAAATAAACTATTGTATCAAAATAAAAAGCTTCTGCACAGCAAAGGAAACAACCAACAAAACTAAAGGCAACCTACTGAATGAGAGAAGATATTTGCAAATCACACATATGATAAAGGTTTAGATCCAAAATAAGTAAAGAACTATAAAACTCAACACACTCAAAAACAAATAATCTGATTAAAATGGGCAGAAGACATGAACAGACATTTCTCCAAAGAAAACATACAGATGGCCAACAGATACATGAAAAGATGATCAACATTATTCATCCTCAAGGAAATGCCACAATGAGATATCACCTTACACCTGACAGAATGGCTAAAATAAAAGACACAAGAAACAGTGGTGTTGGAGAGGATATGGAGAAAAAGAACACTTGTTCATTGTTGGTGAGAATGCAAACTGATGCAGCTCCTGTGGAAAACACTATGGAGTTAAATATAGACTTATCATATGATGCATTAATTCCACTACTGGGTATTTCCAAAGAATACAAAAACACTAATTCGGAGGAATACATGCACCCTATGTTTACTGCAGCATTATTTACAGTAGCCAAATTATGGAAGTAGCCCAAGTATTCATAATGGATGAATAGATAAAGATGTGATGTGTGTGTGTGTGTGTATACATACATATATATAATAGAGTACTACCTAGCCATAAAACAGAATGAAATCTTGCCATTTGAATTACATGATGGATCTAGAGAGTATAATGCTAACTAACTGAACGAAGTCAGCCAGAGAAAAAAACATATGATTTCACTCATACGTGGAATTTAAGAAACAAAACAAATGAACAAAGAAAAAAAAGACAAACCAAACAACAACAATGACAAAACAGACTCTTAACCACAGAGAAAAAACTGGTGGTTACTGGAGGGGAGGTAGGTGGGAAGATGAGTAAAATAGGCGAAAGGGATTAAGAGTACACATATCTTGATGAGCACTGAAAATTGCTGAATCAACTATACTGTACACCTGAAACTAATACAACACTGTATGTTAATTATCCCAGAATGAAGAAGGGAAGGAAGGGAGGAAGGGAAAGAGGAAGGAAAGAAGGGAGGGAAAGGAAAGGAGAGAGAGGAAGGGAGGGAGGAAAGAAAGAGAAGGAGGGAAGGAGGGAGGGTAGGGGAAAGGGAGAAAGGCAGGCAGGCAGGCTGGCAAGCAGCATTGCACTGAGTGTACATATTCCCAAGAACATAGCTTTGGAAAGTATTACTTTGTTTAATGTCCAGTTTTTCAAATTATATTTTGATAATGTCAGAATAAATAAAATAAGAAATGGTCACTGGTATTATTATTATGTTTATTTAAAAATTTTATTAAATAATAATTGTTACATCTCACTTTTTTTTTCACTCTAATGAAAACATTAGAAAAACATTTTTTTTTTTCCTGATGAAAACATGGCATACATGGAAACAATACAGGCACTGGCAAATGTTGTCTTTTCTAGTGTTTGTGTACAACCACTCTCCCAATATCTTTGGGCTGTTGCTTTTTACTTTATTTTATACCCTAAGTTCTTGAGGAAAAACTCAAGGTCTTTCCTTAATAAAATAAACATTTTGTCTGTGATATGGCCATTAAAGTTTTAGGGGCAAAAATAGCTTTATCTCTCCCTGTATTCTAGGCTTTTTTCCCTTTTTAATTTTCATTTTTTAATTCAGTGAAATTTAGTTTAGTTTCCAACTTCATAATTTTGGTTTCTAGCATTATCTATTTTCAGTTCATTGCCTTTTCAACTTCTAACTTTAGCCATATGCTTGTTATTAGATTCCTCTTTTTTGTAAAGAACAGCCAATTCTTCTGCTGTCATTGTAACATCCCATGGAATCTCACTGAAGAGCAGAAACAGTTTTTAGAGGTCTCAACCTTCTCTTTTAACCTTCACAAAGGTAGTGTCCTACTGACCTCTTTACTATCCCTATGGAATATACTGGAGTTCTCAATTTACTGATTCCCTGTCTGAATGAACAGAACTTTTTTCAGAAGTGTGATATGGCATAAAAAAATTCATAATCCCAACTTTGATCTAATTTTCTTTTAGTTCTGAGTTCTAACTCTTCTGTTTATAATCCATTTCTGATCTTTGAACAAATCTATCTTGTCCTATCTCTATAGGTTCTGGTTTCAACTCATGCTATCAGGGGACTTTCTCACTTTGGCTCTTGGTAGATATACTATCCTAGGCAAGTGCTGGCCCTTGATGGGCATCATACTGTTATAGCAAAAAATGTTTCTCAAATGGCATCTGAGATGGTCTAAATAAGATTGATTTTTACTATAGTCTAATTAAGTTAAGTAATAAATACTCATTGCTTAGAAATAGTTAACCATTGAACTAAAGTCAACAAAACTCTTTTTTTCTAATATTAAAATATACAATTGTTTGGAGGGGAGGGGAAACAATTTGAAATAAATCAGAGAATACCTTCACATTCACTGTTCTTCTCATATACTTCAAATTTGTACTTAATGCCTTCTTCCTTCTGGACATTAGAAAGAACACATGGGAGAAGTTTTTATTTCTCCAAATCAATTTCTGGAAAAAAAGTGTCACTTTCAAATCCCTACATAATGCTTGTCACAAATAGTCTAAGGTGGCCTGGCTTGTTCATGGCTTCCTTATAAACAGAACTGCCTCCCAACTATCCTAATCATGTCCACTTTATTTGCTAATTCTGGTTGCTCAGAAAATTTTAAGACATTATCCAGGCTTTCAGCAAGAAAACGAGTTTCTTATGGAAGTTCCTTGAGGTCTCTGAGCACTAAATTAATCAAATTAATTAAATTTAATCAAATTAAATGTCTTTTAAAAAGTAGATGCTTCTCAGGAATAGCGAACCATGTCTTCCTGCCCATAATCATCAAATTCTGTTTACCTTCTACTGAGGAGTATGTGGTCATTCTTTTGAAATACTTGAACTCATTCCTGAATGAGGGCCACAGCAGGTCCCCGTTCTTGCTGATACCCCTGTTCTGGGACACAGAGAGGACACAGTTTACCAGACAAACCTTGACAGCAGCTGATACACACCTCTGAGCTGGCACACCAGCCCAGCTTGATGGGGAAATTGTCTCCTTGGACTCTAGCCTTTCAGAAAAAAAATCAAAGACTAGCCAAAGACTAACTAACTGGGTCCTAGATATCTGAGCAGTTTGATTGGAAAATTCATGCATTAAAAACAATTCTGGGGACGCCTGGGTGGCTCAGTGGGTTAAAGCCTCTGCCTTAGGCTCAGATCATGATCTCAGGGTCCTGGGATCTAGCCTCGCATTGGGCTCTCTGCTCAGTGGGGAGCCTGCTTCTCTTCTCTCTGCCTGCCTCTCTGCCTACTTGTGATCTCTCTGCCTGTCAAATAAATAAATAAATAAATAAAATATTAAAAAAAACCCCAACCCAATTCTGATACTTTGGAGAGCAAAAGAAGGAAGGTAAACCTTAGGGGGAAAAGAAAACCTGGTAAATAGAAATGAGAAAAAAAATTTAGTCATCTATCAAGCACTTACTATGATTAAAAAGTCTCTGACACAAAGAAGACATTTCTGTCTTTATAGCACACAGGCCTAACTGAAGACCGCAGTAATGTATGTAAGGCTTCCCAACCCCCATGGGCTACTTCCTCTTTTTACTGTCTTCATTAGAAAAAACAGAGCACTCTTGCTGCCACACAAGGCCATAGTGCTATTTGAAGGGGTTTTCTAGGCATCCTGACTGTCTAGAAACATGCATGTCATTTTCATTGTCTGAAGAGTCAGGGAGCACATTAGGTTGAGCTCCTGCAGAAGCAGTCCTCAATGCCAGAATCTGGATGTATATGACTTATAAAAACAGGTATTCAAGGAGAAATCAATAAGGGCTTGGGGGTGGGGCTGGGGATGAAGGAGAGGGAATGGGAAGAAAACAAGTGAAGGGGTGATTTCAGAAGTCACACACTCAGCCTGGTCCCAGGGGAGCTCTAAAACACAGGAATACCCCTCAAAGTTAGTTCTGCCCTGGAGCAAAGGAGCTGGGCTTTGGCACCGCATATCGGCTTGTTTTTGGCTATATGTTGCAGAGTATGTTGTGGGATGAACATGAAATTCCCAGGTACTACCAGCTCACTCCAGTGCCTTAGGGTAACCTGCAGGGCAGGGGGGTAATGTGCAGGTGCTAGTTGTTAGCAGCAAAATATGAAAAATCTGGGTATGGACTCACAGAGTCTGGGTGGGGCATCAGTGTGCTACTGAGAGTTCCTGTTAACTTCCTCTGCAGGGCCAACAACACATGCAGTCCCTAACTTCCATTGAAAGTTCCAAATTTCTCGGGGCTAGCATTAAACTGTAGATGCCACTGAACTCAGACCTAAGTTTGAATCCTAATTCCACAAAAGAAACTGGAGAAATCATTATTAGAGGCTTGACCCTTTGGACCATATCCATAAAATGGGATAATTATTCCTACATCATAATGATGAGGGAGCAGGAGGGTGGCTGAGGACAAAGCAAAAGCTGGCACCTTGCATCCCGTCTCCACCGCTCTGCTCCCCTCAATAATATGTGTGACATTCCTCAGGCACCCCTGGCTGCCCTAAAAGAAAAACTAATAGTTAACTTGCAGAGATCACAATCCTGCAAGACAGGAGTCTCCCTCAGTTTACAAATGTCCTAGTGATTTGCAACAAAGAAGCTATCTTCTCTATAGCCCAATTTCAAGAGACAAATAACTCAGTTCCTCAAGCCCTAACATCACCCTCCCCTCCATAAAACTGAAGGAGGCTGAGGCAGAAGGAAATGTAAATAAAGTTAAATTTCTTCTAAACCTAAGTCTCACTAACAAGGACACTTGATAGGAGAAATGTGAAACTTTATCTCTAAACCTCCAAGATAGTGCCAGTAATCATTCCCAAGCATATGACCCACTGACATACATCTAAAGGGTCTCACAAGAAGATTTTTTTACTAGTAATAAATAACCTTTCTCCCAACAATAGCTAGCCCCTCAAGGTCCTAGAGACCTTGCTTCCAAAATTCCTTAGAGACTAAAATCATTCCCTTTGTCCTCACCTACCCAACTCCTGTGTATATAATCAGCCACTCCTCGGGATAGCGGCGCAGCAGCTCTTTCTGCCCACGGGTCCTGTCCCCGTGCTTTAATAAACCACCATTTTGCACCAAAGATGTCTCAAGAATTCTTTCTTGGTCATCGGCTCCGGACCTCACCCCACCGAACCTCACCTAGGTTCTAGAACTTCATCAATAAAGTTTATTCACTTACTCAATCAATCATTTATTTAATAAATATGGAGCATCTACACCATGCCAGACTCTGTTCAAGCGTTATTCTGAGAAGGAGATGGTAAGAAGAGCTCTGTGAAATGTACAGCTCCAGGCAACTGCTTTTACTTGCAGTGTTATTTTCATAGCTTCCTAGATCAAGTAAAAATGACCTAAACCACAACAAAGGCATAAAAGGGGAAATTTTTAAGCACTTAACTGGTGAAAAAAACAAACCATGCTTCCACTCCTTTTCATGAAAGGCTTTAGGTGAAAGTCCTCACTCATTCTGGACAGTTCCCCAAAGGGAAGCCTGCTTTCTTCTGGCAGCCTCAGGATTTCTGGGAATGATCTTGCTCAGAGAATATACAAACTGCATTCTCAGGAGCTTCTGGTCCTGCCTCTGTCACAGTTCATCCTCTTTCAAACCTCTTAATTTTTCCCAGCCTCAGTTTTCTTACCTGTAAAATGAAGTTTTCTGCCACTAACTAGTGATGGCGCAGTAAGCGGGTCACGTGTATATGGGAGCCTTCTCTGCTAGATTTTTAGGGTAGGGAGTCAGTTCTCAAGCTCAGGCTTGACAGACTGAGATGGACACAGGCCCCAGGACTCCACTGTAGATTAGAAGTTTTAACTCCAATTAAATCCACCCCCCCCACCATTTTCTCCAACACTTCCTTTTTACAATTCTTTAATGGTACCCCTTTACTAATTCGATTGTGAAGGCTAAGCAATTTAGTATGTGAATGCTCTGGCCTGCCTTCAGAGGGAAGGAGTACCAGATGCTTGCAACTGGCCTAGGATCTCTGTAAGCCATGATACTGAAGACAGAGTGGCATTATATTGATGGCTCAGAATCAGATATAGTATTGTTGGCTGTGGTGTGTTCCTCCTAAACAGTGAGTATCTCTAGGAAAAATTCCAAAAAACAAACCGAAAACACATCTTCCTTTTAGTTGTCTGATAGTTGCATTCCTGGAAAATTCAGTTATATGGTCCTATTACCTGCCTGACCTCCTGATCTCAGAAAATCTCAAGTAGAGGATTCTGCTTAGCCAGCCTACCTTGTAGGAACTAGATTTTTAGAAGCTTTTTTGTCTAGCTATTAATCTTACCTTTTATAGAAATAAACTAACAAACTGCTGGAACAGAAAAAGAAACATTTGAGGAAGGTGCCTGCCCAGATGACTCAGAAAGTGTGGCAGTTACCGCAACCTCATTGTAATGTTAAAATCTCCTTCTGAATATCCCAAATGTTAACAAAAGGAGCCTGCTTTCCTTTGTTCTGGGATAGCAGCTGTGAAAATGATTCCCCTTGATCTCCCGGTCTGTACAAATAAAGTTGCCCCTGAGGCAACTCTATTTGGTGTAGTCTCTGTCCATAAGTCAAGGAGGAGTGGGCCCACTTTGGTAACAGTCCTGGCATACTAAACAGTTAATACAGGGGCTCCTGGGTGGCTCAATGGGTTAAAGCCTCTGCCTTCAACTCATGTCATGATCCCAGGGTCCTGGGATTGAGCCCCACAACCAGCTCTCTGCTCAGCACAGAGCCTGCTTCCCCCTCTTTCTCTCTGTCTGCCTCTCTGCCTACTTGTGATCTCTGTCAAATAGATAAATAAAATCTTAAAAAAAAATAGTTAATACATATTCAAGAAATAAAATAATTGAAAAATAAAACATATTTTTACATGTGATTGTAAAGACCAGATTATAAGCAGGTTTCCATACATTGAGAGAGAGAGAATGAATGAATATGTGGGGTGGGGGGAAGCTGGGGCCCCTGGCCCTCAGACCCTATACCAGTTGGAACAACTAAAAATAGCCGTGTTAATTTCCAAAGCTTTTAGAGAGGCAGATTGCCTCTACTGAATGAGAACCACTTTTCTGGAGAGTAGAGAGTTGCTGAGCTAATAATCAGGGGAAAGAATAAACAAACCGGTGCCTCCTCTTTCTCAGAAAGCAGAAGCCTGCAGAAAGAGGAAACAAAGGACGGGAAACTCCCCTTTTCTAACCTAGAACATGGCTTTCCGCCCAGAGACTGGTGATAAACCACCATGGACTCGGGTTTTTTGATTGGTCAGTTGAGAAACTAAAATAGTTGGGTTAAAAGGAGGGTCCCGTCGATAACTTGCACTGAGACCCCTCGCTTCATGACTTTGGCTATTTTTCACTGAGCGCTGCCGCCAGCCTGAGCCAGTTCACGCATGGCCTTTGCCCTTAAAACCATGCCGCCCCCTCCCCCCGCTTCTCTCTATCCCCAGCTTCTCCCTGGCCCTGTGGCAAATCTATCCTTCTGGGCCCAATGTGGCCAGGCAACTGGGTTCGGCTCCCCGAGGCTCTGTCCAGATCCTACAGGGAAGCAGCTCAGAGTCCAGGGAAGTGGAGCGCCCCGGGAACGCTCGCTTCCAGCGCATTCTCGCTGGATAGTTCTCTGGGCAGGACTGGGCTGATCAGGACAAAACAGCGCAGTCACTGATGGGGTCCGTGGGTGGGGTCCGTGGTGGTGGGCGCTGCTTTTTGGGGCAGCTCAGCCTCCACCTGAAGGTTCTGTTTCCCTGGGCACAGCGCGAAGAAGGAAGAGTAGGAGGGTCAAAGAAGACAAATACTGGAGGGCGGTGATCTGGCAAAAAGCAGGTGTCTGGGGCGGGGTTCTAAAAGAACTGCTTTGGTAAGTAGGTTGGCGCTTCCAGTGGAGCCCTAAGCATTATGCCTTCGTGAGGGTACCCTCCTCTCCATTTTCCTTTAGGACCCCACGCTTCCCCACCAGGTTCTAGGGCGTATGTCTGAATTCAGATTATGTCACATTGTTTTATGTAACATTTCTATGGCAGCTTATGTGTTTGTTTTGGTAAAAGCTTTATTGAGATGTAATTCACAAACCATACAATTCATCTATTTAAACAATACAGTTCAGTGGGCTTTAGTATATTCAGAGTGTAAGGACCTATTTAGCCAGAGGCTTCCAACCAAGTTTAAGGGTTAAGTTTAAGGGTTAAACAAGGTTTTTGTTTAACCCTTAAACTTAACCCTTAAACTGTCCCTGCTCCCCTTCCCCAGGGGACTTACTTAAAAACGAGTCCCGGAAACCAGCCCCAGGTAACAAAGCCCAGATACAAGGGTGGGTCAGGCCAGGTGGAGACATCTGATCAGTGGGGGGTTGCATACTGTCTCCCTAGCTACCAAGGAGTATGGGAGCCTTTTGGGCGCCAATCCTAACCAAGGTGATAGGCTAGGTCAAATGTCTACTAGGGGGACGCCTGGGTGGCTCAGTTGGTTGGACGACTGCCTTCGGCCCAGGTCATGATCCTGGAGTCCTGGGATCCAGTCCCACATCGGGCTCCCAGCTCCGCAGGGAGTCTGCTTCTCCCTCTGACCTTCTCCTCAGCTCATGCTCTCTCTCACTGACTCTCTCTCAAATAAATAAATAAATAAATCTTTAAAAAAAAAAAAAAAGTCTACTAGGGTAAATTGTAATTCAGTTGGTCACCTAGCATCACTGTGCAGCTTTCTCTGTGTCTTATATTTCATTGGCTACCTGTGCGTGGCCAGGCCCAACCGCATGGCCTTTGCCCTTAAAAACTAGTCTGTGAAACAGAGAAAGGTCGTCCTCTCTTGTAAGAGGTGCGGCCTGAACTTTCGGTTTGATTCTTGATGCTTGGTGCGAAATAAAGCTTTGCTTGACCTTCACTTTGTATCAGTCTCGCTCCTTTAATCACGGACCCATTATTGGGGGACCTAACACAGAGTTGTGCAAACATCACCTCAATTTTAGAACATTTTCATTCTCCAAAAAGAAACCCTATACCCATTAGCAGTCACTTCCTATTTCTCCTCAATACTCCAGGCCTAAGGAACAACTCATCTTTCTGTTGCTATGGATTTGCCTGTTCTTGACATTTCATATTAATGGAATCATACAGCTTATGGTCTTTCGTGATTGGGCTCTACTACCTAACATGATGTTTTCAAAGATCATCCATATTATAGCAAGTATCTGTACTTTATTCTTTTTTACTGCTGAATAAAATTTCATTGTATCGATACGCAACATTCATTAATGGGCATGTGGGTTGTTTCCACTTTTTCGCTATTAAGAATAATATTGTTATTAACATTCACGTACAAGTTTTAAGATTGGACAGATGTTTTCAATTCCCTTGGGTATACACCTAGGAGTGGAGTTGCTGGGTCATATGGTAACTCTATATTTAACCTTTTGAGGAACTGACAGACTGTTTCCCAAAGCTGCTGCACCATTTTACAGTCCTACCAGCACTATATCAGAATCCCAATTTTTCTGCATCCTCACCAACACTTTATATTATCTATTTTTTAAAGATCATTTTCCCCCCAAAGATTTTATTTGACAGAGAGAAAGAGAGATCACAAGTAGGCAGAGAGGCAGGCAGAAGGGGAGGGGGAGGGGGAAGCAGGCTCCCTGCTGAGAGCCAGATGTGGGACTCAATCCCAGGACTCTGAGATCATGACCTGAGCTGAAGGCAGAGGCTCAACCCACTGAGCCACCCAGGCGCCCCTCTCTATTTTTTAAATTATAGTTATCCCAGTGGGTGTGAAATTGTATCTCATTATGGCTTTAATTTGTATTTCCCTAATGATGACTGAAGATGCATTATTTTTTAAATTACAAAATAATTTTTAGAAAAGACTTACATGCTGAAGTTTTGATAACTATAACTATTTACATCATTTGCCCAAAGTCACAGAGCCTAGACCCAAACCAAGTCTCTATATGGCAAATGCTTGAACTCCAGCCCCTCTTTTATAAAACAGAATCTGGGATAAAACTTTTCAAGAAAATTCCTCTTGATAGCTGTTAGAAGAGGAATGCTGGGCAAGATGAACCTCTGCATGGACTAAATGGGTCATTTCTTATTTGTTATTATAAACCCAAAGGTGCAAAGAACTTTTTGGTCTCTTCATTTTTACTTTGTAAAAAATAAGTGTTTTCAAGGTGCCTGGGTGGCTTAGTCAGTTAAGGGGCCCTCTTGATTTTGGCTCAGATCATGATCTCAGGGTTTTTGAGATTGAGTCCCCCTTCAGGCTCTGTGCTGGGTGTAGAGTCTGCTTAAGATACTCTCCCAACCTTTCCCTCTGCTCCTCCTTCCCCTTCTCTCACTCTTTTTTTTTTTTTTTTAAGATTTTATTTACTTATTTGACAGAGAGAGATCACAAGTAGGCAGAGAGGCAGGCAGAGAGAGAGAGGAAGCAGGCTCCCTGCTGAGCAGAGAGCCCGATGTGGGACTCGATCCCAGGACCCCGAGATCATGACCTGAGCCGAAGGCAGCGGCTTAACCCACTGAGCCACCCAGGCGCCCCCCCTTCTCTCACTCTCTTAAAAAAAAAAGTTTCCTTGAGATCCTCACACTGGATCTTGGATGAAGTAGTGACCTTTTCTTGGTATGAATTGGTTTTTTCTTTTTAAAATTTCTTTGCCTATCATTTGAGAGAGAGAGAGAGAGAGAGAGAGAGAGAAAATGAATGGGGGGGGGGACAAAGGGAGAGGGAGAGACAGTCCCAAGCCGATTTCACACTGAGCATGGGGCTCAAAGCCATGACCTGAGCTGAAACGCTTAGTCGAATGTGTTATGCCCCCAAAATGGGCCCGTGATTAAAGGAGCAAGACTGATATAAAGCAAAGGTCAAGCAAAGCTTTATTTCGAGCCAAGCATCAAGAATCTAACCGAACGTTTGAGGATGCACCTCTTCTCTGTTTCACAGACTGGCTTTTAAGGGCAAAAGCCATGCGGTCGGGCCTGGCCACTAACAGGTGGCCCATGAGATTGTAACATACACAGGAAACTCCACAGTGATGCTAGGTGACCAATTGAATTACAATTTACCCTAGTAGACATTTGAACTAGCCTATCACACCTTGGTTAGGATTGGCGCCAAAAGGCTCCCAAAGGGCGGGGCCCATACTCCTTGGTAACTAAGGAGACAGTATGCATTCCCCCACTGATCGGATGTCTCCACCTGGCCTGACCCACCCTTGTATCTGGGCTTTGTTACCTGAGGCTGGTTTCCGGGACTTGTTTTTAAGTAAATCCCCTGGAGGAAGGGGAGCAGGGAAGCCTCTGGCTAAAATATAAAAATATAAAATAGGTCCTTACAGAATGCACCACTTAGGTGCCCCAGCACAGTGACTTTGCGCTTTTCTTCATGTAAGTGCCCTCTGGGCTTCTCCTTTCCACTGCCATCAGGACATGGAATGCAGAAGACAAAAGTTAAAACTTTGTTTAAATGCATAACTATCAAAATATTTTGAGTACACATTTTTTTCCTTTGGATATCTATCAATTTTACATTATTTTACTTAGCAATCTTACTTTAGATATTACCAAAACTTAATTTTTCTTTTTTTTTCAGTTAAAAATTCAGATTGAGTTTTCTTAAAAGTCATAAACCTGTACCTACCCACACACGTGGGAACACAGCAGTTGTGGAAGTAGAGATAGGAGGAACTAGAATCAGAGTTCAAATATGCCAGAAACTCTGGGCTCTAAATTCTTTTTTTTTTTTTTTTTACTGGGCTCTAAATTCTTATGTAGAATTTAGAGAGTAACTGACCAACAGGTCTGAGACACTGGAGACTTTAACATTCACTGTAAACTTTGTAACAGCTAATTTGCTTCTCTGAAGACTGGATCCAACAAGCATAATGAATACAAGAATGTGCTATGGTAGCATGGTGAATTCCAGACAAACCCATGAATTCCTTACAGCTGCGGAAGGAGGCCCAATTCCTGAGATGGTCTTAGAAGCAGAACTGATAGATCTCAGGGAAAGTGATGAAATAGCTGACCTCACCTGTGAATCCCTAGAACCTACAGTGATTGACCTAACTTGCCACGACTTTGTTGTGATTACCGAAGTAAGGAGGTGGCCAGGGGGAATCACAAGGTGACTCCAAGGTCAAATTGGCAGCTTTGTGGTGAACTCCTCCTTACCTTATCTGTCAGGCCAGAGAGGAGATGCCATCACCCTGGCTTTACAGGTGTGCCTGCCTCCACTACCCTGGTCAGCTAATCAACAAGCCAGCATGCCTCTCTGTGAACAAACACATCACTGCATCACCATTCCAGCTGCTCCAGGGTCACTCACAGGCCTTAAGAAGACCTCCTCGGCACCCATGCTCCACTTCCAGCCAAACACGTGATTTTTCTTCTTTTGCAGAGGCAATTCATACAGCACTCACAATTCAGCCTGCACTTTAGAACTGGAGAGGATGGGATTTCTACAGTCCTCTCTCCTTTTCCCTCAGAATGATATAAAGTTTGACAGAGAAAAAAAAAAAAAAAGAATTTAGAGCCCAGAGTTTCTGGCATATTTGAACTCTGATTCTAGTTCCTCCTATCTCTACTTCCACAACTGCTGTGCACATGTGCTCTTCTGCCCTCGGATGTCTAGCAGTTTCATTTTAGTTCAGCCAGCAGAGCTATGCAAACCTTTGAGCTGCAGCAACTCCTAGGAGATGGTGTTTGTTCGAAGGTGACAACGATAGGACTCCAGGGGGACAGCGATGGAAGTCTGGATTTAGCTTTCAGGTATCCTTTTGGAAAAGTAGAAGCTCATACGACAAGAGTGGATATGGAATTAGGAGAGGTGAACATTCAAATGTATTCACTTGAGGACTGATCTAGCTTTAAACCAAGTTAGCCTCACAGTGAGATAATCTGGCAATGCATATTTATCATTTCCTGATGTTCACTGAGGTTACAGCAGAGAATGAAAGCCAAATATCTCGAGCTGGGACATATCTGCATTTCATCAACCATAAACTGAAATGGAAATATTCAAGAAAGGGGTTAAGAGAGACAGAGTAGAGAAGTCCCACCCAAGTTTTAGCAACGACTGGTCTTTTCTATCATCCGGTCCGCAGTGAGTTCATGCCTACTGTAAATATTAAGTACACCTGCCAGAGAAACAAACTCCTCTCCAAGAACCTAAAATTGTTACAAAGGATTAAACTTTTAGGTCCCTTCCTTAGCTACTTTAATTAGGTCCCACTGATTTGATATTAAAATCTGTGTACTGTGATGACTGTCCCAGGGAGTGTTAACAGAGTAAAATAGGTTTCAGTGACATCATTAGCTCGGTGTCTGTCGCTAGAAGAATAGCTTCCCTGCAGCAAAAACAGGGAGCAGCAGCAGCCAGTACCTGCACAAATGCACACGAACTCCCAGTGTTTCTTCCCTCCTGGCCTCCTTGGGCCTTCCTGACAGCCTCATGGATACTTTGAACCACCAAAGCTCTCCAGAAGGCACAGGCCTTCGTCTGCAGGCCCTGCTGTCCTAGCGCCCTACCCAGTAGTCCCTGGCTGGGTTGGGAGCTGAGACTAGTAGGCAAGGTTGGGCCCTACCTACTGGGTATTCATGGTTAGGGGCAGCAGGCTATTCTGCCAGACTTATTTATAAACAGTTTTAGACATTTGCTAATACACAGTACTTTAGAAGTAAAACATGAAGTTTTCTTCTTCCATCTCCAGTTTCATAGTTCAGTTTTACGGTATTATGCCGGTGGGTTTCTGACTTTGAGACAATCTTTTTCTGCTTCACTATCCAGGGACTATTCACAGGCTGCTCTCACATGGTAACTGTCACTGTATGGGAGACATTAATCAAGGTAGCATTTGATCTGGGCCCTTCCCAGACTCAGCTGTCAGCAGGCAAAAAGATCCTAAAGGGCGTATTCCCTTTTCCTGTGGAGTGGCACATAGAAGGCATAGGGCCCCAGATGTGGCTCTGCCAGTATCACTGACTCTCTAAAGGGAGGGCAGAAGGGCTGCCAGGGTGGTGTGACAGGATAGGGACAGTAGTCACCCATACCACTTGGCTTCCCTGCTGAGAAAAGAGCCTTTAGAGAATGAATTTTTCTCTGCCTTTCCTCTGAACAAGGCCAAGCCACAGAGACAACAGTTGTTCTTTTTTCCAACCAGAAGAGAGTAGGTGCAGTGCTTTGCTAGGCATGGGCCATTCATTAACTTATGGCCCATTCATCTGCTCATTTACTTGGTATTTATTAAATTTTCATAGTGTGGTAGGCCTTTGTAGTTAAAAAATGTACAAGAAGGGGTGTCTGGGTGGCTCAGTGAGTTAAGCCTCTGCCTTCGGCTCAGGTCATGATCCCAGAGTTCTGGGATCGAGCCCCACATGGGGCTCTCTGCTCAACAGGGAGCCTGCTTCCTCCTCTCTCTCTGCCTGCCTCTCTTCCTACTTGTAATCTCTCTGTCAAATAAATAAATAAAATCTTAAAAAGAAAATGTACAAGATAGTCCTTTCCTCCAAGAAACTCACAAGCTAGTGGAGAAGAGATGTGAAAAACATTTGTAATACAATGAAAGAAATAATGCAGTGTGATAAAAGCTATGATAGAAATATCTGCCAGTTCCTCACTGAAGCATAAAAGAGGAAATAACTCTGACTTCTCAGTAACTTCCTTGGGTTCTAGAAGATGAAAAATTGAACTTTTAATTTATGTTCAGCTCTGTTGGAGTCCTTGAAGATTAATACTTACTTGTATCTCTTGTTATATTTGAAGACAGAAAGTTAATTTGAGGGAGCAAAAGATTCATCAACAACCTGCTATACCAATGTCAGCACAATGACGGTAGCTCTAGGGTGCTCACCGTGTGCCAAGAGCTGCTAAGCCCATTATATACATCGCCTCATTTAATCCTCATTGAAATCCTATGAGGTAAGCATTATCATCTATATTTTGTATAATGGTAAGATTGAGGCTTGGAAAAAGAAAAGTAACTTTGATTTATGACTTTGTTTTTGTTTCCCTCCCCTACAAATTACATGGTAAAACCCAGTACATGTAGCTTCTTAGATATCAGGGTCCACTGCCTCCCCCAACTTTGTTTTACTTTTTTTTTTTTTCAAGATTCTATTTATTTATTTGAGAGAGAGATAGACAGATAGAGAGACAGAGCATGACTAGGAGTGGGGACGGGAACGGGGGTGGTGAAGAGGGAGAGGAAGAAATAGGCTCCCTGGTGAAAAGGGAACCCAAGGTAAGGCTCAATGCCAGGACTCTGGGATCATGACCTAAGCCAAAGACAGATGCTAAACCAACTGAGCCATCCAGGCAACATCCAACTTTGTTTTTATTTTATTTATTTATTTTTTAAATTTTTAAAAATTTATTTATTTGTCAGAGAGAGGGAGAGAGAGCGAGCGAGCACAGGCAGACAGAGTGGCAGGCAGAGGCAGCGGGAGAAGCAGGCTCCCTGCCGAGCAAGGAGCAGGATGTGGGACTCGATCCCAGGACGCTGGGATCATGACCTGAGCCGAAGGCAGCCGCTTAACCAACTGAGCCACCCAGGCGTCCCCCAACTTTGTTTTTAAATAGTGAAATAAAAACGTGAAGTGCCCCGTTGTGAAATTTGGGACCTCATGCTATATAGATTTTGGCATCACAATCTTTAAAGGTGGAAGGGAGTCTTAGGAAGTCACATCTTATGGGAGGAATTAATTCCCAAGGAGTTAAACATCTTAGCCAGCATTATTCAGTGCTCTGGGTTCTTCAGTGGGACAGAATATACCAGTATTCTTGTCCCAGGGCTACAGGCTCAAGGATGTGCAAGACTGTAGGATTTAGAACAATCATCTTAACTGAATGAGGCTAAACATTTCAGCCAAAGGGTGCCTGGAGGGCTCAGTAGGTTAAGAATCTGCCTTTGGCTCAGGTCATGATCTCAGGGTCCTGGAATCAAGCCCTGTATCAGGCTCTTTGCCCAATGGGGAGCCTGCTTCTCTCTCTCCATCTGCGCCCTCCCCCTCTCTTGTTCTCTCTCTTAAATAAAGTCTTTTTAAAAAAATTTCAGCTAACAACAAAAATATTCAAGATGAAACAAATTTTTTTTTTTTTTTTTTTTTTTTTTTTACTTAAGAACATAGTTCCTGGGGCGCCTGGGTGGCTCAGTGGGTTAAAGCCTCTGCCTTCGGCTCAGGTCATGATCCCAGGGTCTTGGGATCAAGCCCCGCATCAGGCTCTCTGCTGGGCAGGGAACCTGCTTCCTCCTCTCTCTCTTCTCTGCCTGCCTCTCTGCCTCCTTGCGATCTCTGTCTGTCAAATAAATAAATAAAATCTTAAAAAAAAAAAAAGAACATAGTTCCTAGCTGATCATCAGGATCTAATAGCCATTGATAAGGAGTTTTATCCAACAAATGCCATGTACTGTCAAGGTGAGCAAGACATAGCACTACCCAGCAGTTGTCCATACTTTAGTGAAGGGACATACATGCAATCAAACAAAATAATTATGTACAGGTATGCACAAAGATCTAAGGTGCTATAGAAATGTGTAAAACACTAATTCTCAACTGGGAGGGAGTCCCACCCCCATGTACCTAGCAGACATTTGGCAGTATCTGGAGACAGTTTGACTATTATAACTAGGGAGGTGCTCCTGGCATCTGGTGAGCAGAGGCCAGAGATGTGGGTAAACATCCTAAAATTCACAGGACAGCACCCTCACCCAACAAAAACTTAGCCAGCTCAAAATGTCAGCAGGGCTGAAGGTGACAAACTCTAGTACAGAGTACTACAGAGTATACAGTACAAAATATTTTCTACAATGGATAGGAGAGGGGACTAAAATTTGGTGAGGCTGGTTATGGAAAAGTTTACTAAAGAGATAATGATTGGGGTTGGGAGAGAGAGGACCCCAACAGATGGGACAACATGTGCAAAGCTACAGAACAATCCCAAACACCAGAGGAATATTTGTGGGCATTAGGACTGGACAGTGAGGCATTGAGTAGGAGACAGACATTCAATAAAATCTATTGAGTTAGAGGAATTACTATAAGAAAATCTGTTGGTCACTCAGAAGCACAGTCTAGGTACAAATCTCTGTGAACTAAAATGACTCAAGAAAGAAATGAGGCTTTTCTCATCTTGCTTCCTTAAGGGCCTAGCATTTTCCAGGCATTTATATCTCAGAAATAGAGTCGGGGTTGTTTGAATGGAATGTGAGCTCTGAGAGGTGGAATAGCTTTCCATTAAAGCCACTTAGATGGTGTCTCATTGCTGGGATCACAAACGGAGATGAGGTGGTTATTTCTCGTGTATTAGACTTACAGGCAGATGATGTTTATTTCTTCTTTTGTAGAGAATCCCAATTCAGAATTGGTGATATGTCAATCTCAAGATTAGACTGCCGCCTTGAATCTAAATGAGTTACCTTCCCCCTCCCTCATAAAAAAGGGTGGGTGGGTAGGCCATTCCAATCAGGGTTTCTCCTTCTCTTAAGCTAATGAGGATCAAAGCAACTGACAAACTGCCACGGAATCTGCCAGACCTCACTCTGGCCTTGCTGTATCTCCCCAGCGCCTGAATTTTCTTCCTTCTGTCATGCTCTGAGCCCATTCTTAGCAAACTACCAGGTCCCTGACTCCTGGTCTGCAGCTACTCTGGGTATGTTGTGCTCTGATCCAAGTGCCTGCATCTGCCCTCTGGTGGCCTGATGACAAGAGCTTAATGGAGGTGAGTGATCCTTCTCTAACTCAGCTCATTTTCTAGGCATTGTGCAGAAAACTGGATCACAGGAGGAGGTATGGATTTTAGATCATGAAAGGAAATTCAGTGAAAGATTTAATTTGTGACAGATTATGTGACAGATAGCTGCTATCCTCTCTTCGGGTATTGGAATAACTGAGAATTTACTTATTTTCAAGATTTATTTATTTATTTATTTTAGAGAGTGGGGGATAGGAAGGGACAGTGGGAGAGGGAGAGAGAATCTCAGGCAGACTCCCCAGTGAGTGCACAGCCAGACCCGGTGTTCAATCCCACCACCCTGAGATCACTATCTGAGTGGAAATCAAGAGTTGGCTGCTTAATTGACTGAGTCGCCCTGGTGTCCCTGGAATAATCGAGAACTTAGATAAGAGAGATTGGTAGGTAAGTAGTGATGCCCAACATAAACTTGAGAAAAATAAAACTAAATGCCGTAAAAAATTTATTAACTAATCACTTTATTTTTTAAATATTCTAAAGATAATCTTATTTCACAGTATACATGGATCTGTTTCATTTTTTTCTTTTTAAATTTTAATTCTATTACAGTTAGGATATAGTGTTATGTTAGTTTCAGGTGTATAATGCAGTGATTCAACAATTCTATATATTACTCAGTGCTTACCAAGGTGAGTGTACTCTTAATTCCCTGTCACCTTTATTTTAGATTGAAAAAAATTTATTATGTGTAACTTGGTTTGCCAGTTATGCTATCACATTTGGTATTTTATATTTATAATAGAAATGATATTCACAGGAATTAAACATTTTTTTTGTCTTCCAGCTACTTATTTTTTTATTGATCTATTTTTTTTGATTTTTAAATTTCTTTTCAGCGTAACAGTATTCATTGTTTTTGCACCACACCCAGTGCTCCATGCAATATGTGCCCTCCCTAATACCCACCACCAGGTTCCCCTAACCTCCCACCCCCCCGCCCCTTCAAAACCCCTCAGGTTGTTTTTCAGAGTCCATAGTCTCTCATGGTTCACCTCCCCTTCCAATTTCCCTCAACTCCCTTCTCCTCTCCATCTCCCCATGTTTCCATGTTATTTGTTATGCTCCACAAATAAGTGAAACCATATGATATTTGACTCTCTCTGCTTGACTCTTTTCACTCAGCATAATCTCTTCCAGTCCCGTCCATGTTGCTACAAAAGTTGGGTATTCATCCTTTCTGATGGAGGCATAATACTCCATAGTGTATATGGACCACATCTTCCTTATCCATTTGTCCGTTGAAGGGCATCTTGGTTCTTTCCACAGTTTGGCGACCATGGCCATTGCTGCTATAAACATTGGGGTACAGATGGCCCTTCTTTTCACT
>PISX010008517.1:0-81407 GCA_004024625.1 Mellivora capensis
AAAAAAAAAAAGAAATCTTAGTAAGATAATGTAAAAGTACCAAATCTAAATCAAAGAATCAATTGCACAAATTAAGAGTGGGCAAGATCTAGTTCAAAGAATATCATGCCTGGAGAATTAAATGAACTATTATCTCCTAAGGGATAGCAATTTAATATGATGATGAGACAGACAGAGACAGAAGGAGAAAATACCAAAATTAAAAACAAACAAAAATTCTCTAATGAAGCTTCTAGGTTTCATTGGCATATCTCCAAATTTTACAGGTCCCACAGAGATGAGAATATGGTTTAAGAACAGTTATTTGTAAACTCTAGTGTACAAAAGAATTGAGCAGAATAGTATTGTTGCCTTAAGTTAAAAGTAATGCTGAAAAAAGTAGGGTTATTGAACAGTACAATTAAAATAGGGAATTATATGTACATCAAACAGTCTGAAGATAGTTAACTCAACTGAGATGCTTTAGGAAGGGTATAACAATTCTTCTAAATTTTAAAGATTTATCATGTGAAAGAAAATTGTTTATATTTTATTATTCTTAATGACCAAGTAGAAATAATAGGAAACTATAGTTTGAATTAGTGTGCAAAAATAAATTTACTCATAGTTGTTAGTACATGAAATGTCTGCCTATCAAAATAATGAGTTCTTTGACACTTTGACAATTCCAGAAGTGTTTTAAAAAACAACCACTAGTGGTTTTTATAGTCTTTTGGATTATATAGGCCTTAAAATTCTTTAAACTTAATTACAAAGTGATGTTCCTGATATTGATACCCCATATCAATATGGGGTATCAATATCAGGAGATATGGAGAAATGAACCATAGGAATGTTTTTTTCTTTTGTACCCAGTCCCAGTTTACATTAATTTTCTACATCAATCACATTTTTGGAAGAAGAAGAAGAAAAAAAAGATGAATAACAGGAGAAAGAGGAAGGGAATAATTTGGCTCTACTTCTCATGGTTTTACCTATTCATTTCTATATCTATGTCCTTAACATGCACACAAAGTGGAATATTACCTGCAAAAGTATAATCTATTTTTATTTGACTTTCCTTTAGTCTTGGTTAAAACTCAAAATTCTGTAATACATTCTACTGGGAATCTTTTCCTCTGTTAGTGTAACAATTTCAGCACATTTCTTCACAGTTTTATTTTTTGAGAAATAGAGCATAGAGGAAAGATAGATAATGAACAACAGATGCTTAAATTTCATTATTAGGTGGCTAAAGATTTGAAAGAGATTGTAAATTTAATGTTTTAATAATCAAGTTATTGAACATTTTGGATTAAAATAGTCAATATTTGTAAAAATAGGTAAGAAATGAGGTGAGCAAGAAGCTAATATGTGCGTAGCTACTTTTTGCTCTTACTGAATGCACTTGAGATTCACAGTCTCTAAAATTCAGCTTGGCTAACTTAGAGAAATTTGGTTACGTTTGTTTAAGTCACTTTACTTCTCTAAGTATTTATATAACACATACTACACCCCAAGAAGTGTGGTAGAAATCAAATACCAACTTGAATAGTGCTATATTTGGGGTCTTTGGTATGTGGGAGGGGGGAAAAGGCTAATTTAAGCTACCTCAAGTGTTGCAGGATTATTTTGAGGTAATTTTGGGAGTAAGTAGAGCAGGAATCCCACCAAAGCCTTGGAACAGCTGGACTTCACAGAGGTAGGAGTGTGTTCTCACAACCAGGAGAGACACAGTACTCCAGTGGACTTGTAAGAACTAGAGTGGCAAGCACTCTTGCATCTTCATCCAAAAGTGCTTTAAAGAGATTCATTTCCTTCTCCATTTTTCTTGCTCTCTATGTATGTATGCTTCTTTTATCATCTAATTGCTTTCTCTTTTACTTTCCATCATGCAGATTTTCACTACCTGAAAATTTTTGTGAAGCCTCCTTTGGTCCACCTCTACTTCTTCCCTGATTTATCTCAGAATCTATTTCCTGAGTTCTCACAGTCCATCTTACCATCTTCAGTCTGCTTTCCACATTGTGTTTTTCAAGTGTTAAAGAAAAAAACTTCAATCGCCCTTCCCTGATGCACATTCCTTCTCCTTAGATCTCCTCCCCTCCCCTTCCCTCTCCCCCTCTCCATCTCCCTTCTCTATACTCTCCTTCCCCTCTACTCCCCTTTCTTCCCTTCCCCCTCCTTCTCAATTTCTTTCTTTTGCCAAGAAAGGTTTTAAAACATTTTTAAATTTAAAAAAAGAAAGAAAAAAGAAGAGGCTAAGAGACTAAAAGACTAAGTTCTGTCTAGCTCACTCATGTGAATTTCTTATTGGACTATTTTAAAACTCTAGAGGTTGTAGAAAAGTGATGATAATGGAAATGATCCTTATACCTAGAAAACTGATTGTTCCTTTGGATAATTCTGGTCTCTTTCTATTTTGTAAATTCATTTCAGAATTGCTGGTCTCTGTATGTGTCTCTACTTTTTTGATTCTCCTTTAAACAAGTTGTAACATCTTACTGGTTCCCTCATTAATTAAGAAGGTAAACAAATTATTTGGCAGATGTTCATGTTATATTTGTGTGAAACTTATGATTACATCCTCTTTTTTATTATTTTTAAAGATTTTATTTATTTATTTGACACAGAGAGAGGGAGAGCACAAGCAGGGGGAGCAGGAGAGGGAGAAGCAGGCTCCCCACTGAGCGGGGAGCCCAATGCGGGGCTCTACCTCAGGACCCTGGGACCATGCCCTGAGCCGAAGGCAAACACTTAACCCACTGAGCCACCCAGGCGCCCCCTCTTTTTATTTTTATTTTTTTAAAGACTCATTTATTTGAGAGAGAGAATGCAAGAGCAGGTGAGCAGGGTTGGGGGAGAGTTGTTGGGGGGTAGAGGGAAAGGAAGAGAGAATCTCCAACAGACTCCCTGCTCAGCACTGAGCCTGAAGCAGGGCGCCATCTCACAACTCTGAGGTCGTGACCTGACTGAGCCACTCAGGAGCCCCTGCATTCTGACTTTAAAATGTATCCTTTAACACTGTTTGTTTGTTTGTTTGTTTATAGCAGACTCTATCAAGGGTCATTGCGCAGCTTTTGAAGAGGTAACCATCACAGTCCAAACAACTGTACCTGGGAGGGAACTGGGGAAAAAAAAGATGTTAGTAAGGAGATTATGTAAGACCTTGTAGAAAATTTTACAACTTTGACAATTATTCTGAGTGAGAAAGGGAGCAGAGAAGTGCCAAATTGATTGACACTTTAAAAGGACTACTGTGGATGTGGTTTTGACAGGAAACAGGAGGTCAAGGGTATAAGCAAGGAAATCAATTAAAAGGTTGTTACAGTTATCTGGATGAAAGGTGATGATAGCTTGGACAAATAACTAAGTAGGCCATGGCAAAATGTTACAATTTAATCATATTATGGATATCTTTTGAGCGAACAGAATTTGCTATTGAATTAGGTACAAGGGAAATGAGAATGAGAGAAATCATGAGCTATGGTCAAGACATTAGACTTCGGAAATTGGAATGGCGAAGCATTTAGGGAATGTGTGCCGTGTGGGTATTTTTGGGCATGTTAAGTTTAACAAACTCATTAAATTTCCATGTATAGATGTTGTGGAGGGAGCCAGACATTCAGGAGAAGTCTGGGCTGGAAATATAATATTGGGAATCATTAGCATCCATATGCTACTTTAATCCCAAGCATCTGTGGAAATATACAAAGACCACCCAAACAAGAGCAGAGAAAGGCTACTAACTAAGGGCTTATTATGTCAAGGGAGTCAGCCATCACTTGCGTTTCTTTCATGGTGGGCAGGGGAGTAGGAAAGCTTTACAGTAGGGCAGAAGGAAAGGAAGATTTCAGATATGCTCTGACTGGAGGTTATTGGCATGGGGAAGCTGGAGGTGGGGTGATGAAAAGTGGGGCTTTTGACGAGTGGTTCAAGAAGGTGATTTGGCTTTCTTTTCAGTCTCATTTGAGTTGTAAAGGGAAAGGGTGGTAGCAACATAGCATTTGATGACAAAGTACTCACTGTCCTGGAAGAGTGGCTGCAGAGATTGTGGTTTGGCCTAATGGACACCTTACGTAGGTCAGAGTGCTGTTGTCATAGTTGTCTGGTCATTGTCTACAGAGTCAGTCTCTCACACCAGAAGTAAATTCGGAGAAAAGTTAAGAGTGGAAAGAGGGAGATTTACATCCATACCAATGTGTCTAGAATTTCGTTGCTACATTGGATGAGGCATGACTCCTAGTGGCCATTTTAAGCCCTCTGCTTTTGTGTATTTCCAAAAGTGCTTCTGATCCAAGTTCAGCTTATCTCTGCAAGGACACAGCTAACTGAAATATTGTTGTTGCCTTGTTTAAATTATACCTGTAGTAAAAATAATCAAATGAATTGTATGGAAATTCTAAGTATTAAATTGATATGTGGAGATACCTTAGCTATGAGTCAAGGTCATTTGGAAAGAACCAGGAGGTTTTCTAAAGGGAGAAAAAAATTCTGGGCACTGGCAACATCATAATTGATTAGCACTGCTGTTATTGTAATTTTGCCCACTTTTGTCTTTCACCTCTTTTCTTCTTTCATTGCATTCTGATGTCAAGTTTTTCTTCCCTAAACCTGTGGCCTTCGTTCAAAGAATGACTTCCAATTAAGGAAAGCCATGTACTTTAAATTTTAAAGGACTCTCTGTGGGGCGAGACCCACTACAAGCCCTCTGGCACAATGCTACATTTAAAAACTGTCCAACTGTTGTGTGGCCTTTTACTGTTGCTCCTTAGCTCTATGCTCTCCGGTCCTGCAGCTTTTCATTAGAATTCTGGGCATGTTACATCATGTTGGCATCCCTATCCTTCCCTTTATTACTATGCCCTTCCTTTTACCCCCTTCTCTTTTGCTTCTGCCTGGATCTTTTGTTATCCAGCTTCTTTTACCCTCCTTGCCTTGCTTCCTTGTCCTTTGTCTTCTTCGTTATGATTTATGATCATGCCCTGCTTCTTCCTTCTTCAGGCCATTTGCTTCCAAGCAAACTCCCTACCTTAAACCACAATCAGTACTTTGTGTATCTACTTGGCTATTTGCAACTGATTTTTTAAATAGAGCACTGAGATAACTTTCATTTTTACAGTTATGTTAAAAACACACAAATCCTTTAGTATAATTTTCTTACACCATTTCCCTGAATTTGTCAGGCCTAATGCTATTCCCTTTTTCAACACTTTATTCCAGAAATTTCAATTATAAATGATTGTGTTTTTATCAGGGATGGTTCCTTTTCTGCAAGATACTATATGTAGATCCTTCTCTGTTATATAGGTCCAGAAAGGAGGGGCCTACATAACTAACTTTCTTCCTTTCTTTCTCCCTTTCTTTCTGTCTTTCTTTCTTTCTCTTTCTCTCCATCTCTCCCTTTCTCTTTTTTTATCTTTCTCTACCTCCCTCCCTCCCTCTCTCTCTCTCCCTCTTTTTTTCTTTCTACCTTCCTTCCTTCCTTTCTTTCTCTCTCTCTCTCTCTCTCCCCCTCTCTCTCTGTCTCCCTCCCTCCATCCTTTCCTCTGTCTCTTGCCCATAAGGAGAAGGAGACCTAAAGGAAAGGCAGCATAATAGGCCAAAGAATCAGGCAGACCAAAATATTAGAAATAGAACTATTTGGTTGCATATAATAGAAAGCAATGCCAAATTGCATAAGTCAGAAATGGAATTGTGTGGCAATTTATTATACCTAGGAATCTTTCATTGTTTCTCATCACATTCGTTTTATTCTTCTCCCTTTCACTTGTCTTTCTCCATGAGGAAGAAAATGGCTGCCCCACAAATTATACATTTAAAAAGTAGCTGACCCTGAGACAGGAATGTCTCCCACAGGAGAATTTGAGAGGGAAAGTACTCTGCTTGGCCTGTCTACAGCAGCTTAGTCCAATTAATAATTGTTGGAGTAGAAGAAGGGTGACACGGTGCAATTAATCATGGCTTCCAGGGAAGTCTGTCTTCCACACTTCCTAATTGTTTAACTTAGAAAAATGTGCTCAGTCTCTTAGAGATTTAGTGTACTCATTTGTGAAATGGGGATAATAGTACCTACCGCATTAAGAACAACAATAGTTGCTAGCTGTTATTATTGCCAAAAACAGAACATTAAGGGTATCATATTCTAACTATATAATTATTGTGGAGCACATTCTAATTTGGTATATTCATGCACCTGATATATAGTTTTAGTTTTAAGAAAATGCAGGCAGCACTTACGTCTTAATATTATGAGGCCATTTGCACATGGATGACAGTTCTGGCAAATGTCCATTATATCTAGGTCACCCTAAGTATTGCAGGAAGTAACGGGAGTATTAAGTCTTCCTTTGAGCAAGTATATTTAGACAATGGCTAAAGATAAATGACACCTAGTAGAAGGGAACAGAGTAGGAAATCTCTTGCAGATCTGTGTTCATAAACTTATCCCCTCAGAAAATGATTAGAAACCATAGTAAGATTATAAGCTGGAGTTTCATATTGATGGAAGTTTGGGGAGATAAGAGGAATTTCTAGTACTTGAGATAGAATAAGAGCAGCAGTATAGAAGACTGTGGCAGGCCAGAAGGAAAGATATGGACTTCAGTGCTTCTAAAAAATATTGGAGGATTTACAGACTGACCACGCGTGAGTGATACTGGTTATCAGAGATCTAGCTGTGGTGTGAGGGTTCCTGATTTCCCATCTAGGATAGCTGCGAATGCTTCAGGGGGATATTGTTGATGAAATGACAGAGAGTATTTTAAAAATATAAATCACCTCTATAAATTCCAGGTGTTTTGTTTATCTGAATCAGCATAGGGGAATATGAATTCTTTCCAGTTCTGTCTCTGTCTTTATAAGAAAGAGCACCAAAATATCCAAGACCTAATATATTGAGAGAACTTTTATAATTTAGATCAGCATTTCCTAAAGCATATTGTACATTCCTTAAATGTTAATAGGTGATAACAAAACACACTATATTAAACAAAGATAAATAGCTATCTTTACCGCAGGACTTCACAGAGACTTTAGTACATCAAACGTACATTTTAGTCCAAGAAAGGACATGTAATATGCCTAATTTCCAAGATAATATTTTTATCTCAGTGCATTTTTGGTATTCTGAAGACCTGGCTTGAGGAAAAATAACTTTGTTACATTGTCTCTCTGTATTGCATTATATTATTTCCAAATTAGTAAAATATAATGAGAACAGCCTATATAATAGCAGGATGGTTTTATACATACCGCATTAAAAGCACTTGCATTTCCTGTGAGCAAATACATTGTATTAAATTAATAATAGTGGTTATGATCCCATAACATTTAGAAACTATTGCATAAATGGAAATTTTTATGTGTATGACAGTGATTCTTACACTGTGACATAGTTGTATTCAGTGTAGTGCACAGATATTATGGACTCAGTTAATGTTATTTATCTTCATTTGACCATCCCAGATTTTTTATTATGTACACCAACTATTCCATCTGGATTTTTGGGCCTAGAATATACAGGCATCAAGTTACTATTATAGTCTCTGATTATTCTCATTATCATAACTTTCTCTTTTGTACTTTATTATGTGTCAGGAGTGCTATCCTAATTTTGTTTAATGTGTTGAGGGTTTTCTTGTTGCTGTTGTCTTGTGTGACTGGCAACTAAATATTAAAAATTAGGGGCGCCTGGGTGGCTCAGTAGGTTAAAGCCTCTGTTTTCAGCTCAGGTCATGATCCCAGAGTCCTGGGATCGAGCCCCGCATCGGGCTCTCTGCTCGGCTGGGAGCCTGCTTCCTCCTCTCTCTCCCTGCCTGCCTCTCTTGCCTACTTGTGGTCTCTGTCAAATAAATAAATAAAATCTTTTAAAAAGATTATTCCATAGGTTGTATTTAATATTTTGGTTTCCTGCCAGATATGGCTCCTAAACTTTCTTAATTTTGTATTTTGTAGCAGAATTGTGTGTGGTATGTATGGCACTTGGTTAGAATTAGAGTGGTTCTGGGGAAAAAAAAATTGGATATTCTCAGTTTTTTTAAAACTACTGGTGCTATATCACCATATAAATTTTTTTCCTTATGTTTTTATCCTCTAATGTAAATACCTTTTTTTAAAAAGATTTTGTTTATTTATTTGAGAGACCAAGACAGAGTGAGAGAGAACACAGAGGGTTGGGAGGGAGAGAGAGAGAGAGAAGCAGGTTCTCTGCTAAGCAGAAAGCCCTAGACAGGGCTCAGTCCCAGGACCCCGTGATCATGTCCTGAGTTGAAGGCAGATGCTTAGCCGCTTAACTGCTGAGCCACCCAGATGCCCCTAATGTAAATATTTTTTCATACAATATGGGAATTGGTAACATTTAACACTGATTCCGTGCATTCCTGCCTTAGGCTCGTAAGAGCTCAGACAGGTGGCTGGGCGATCAAGAATTAACTTGATATTTGGGTCCAACCAAGGAGGGGGAGGATTCAGTTATAATTTTAGGTCCACAGATGCTTCCTTCTTGTTTTGAACTGCCATCTTATTTTTACTTAAGCCATTGGTGTTTTCATCAGTCTGTCCCCTTATTTGTTATTAATTATGTCCTGGCTGAATAGCTTCATCATGGTTGCTTAGTAAAAGATGGGAAATCATTTTCAAGTTATTATGTTGTTTGTATTCTGATGCCAGAGGACTTCACTATGGTTGTTTAGTAAAAGGTCTAGAATCTTCATCACATTATTCATTTAAACAAAAGTAATAGGGATGTTTAGCTACCTTCATCATTACTATCATCACTTTATACTGAGTATTAATCATGTTTCATGTTCATATTTAATCTATAATGTTAGCACATTCATGAAAATGAGAGGGATTATTTTTAAGGAAATGAGATATTAAAGACTTCTTAAAGACCACTTAGCTATGGAGTACCAGAGCTGGGATGGAAGCCCAGGTATAGCTACCTCCAAGACCAAATTCAGTCTATTAAATCACCCTTACTTCTATAACATCTGAAAAATGCATTCTTGAGATTTTCCTTAGATAAAAATGGGTTCCTGTTTGAGACAAGAAATAAAAAGTTAAGCCATATTGGATCACCAGTGTGGCTCAGTCTGTTAAGTATCTGCCTTCAGTTCAGGTCATGATCCCAGGCTCCTGGGATGGAGTCCCATATCTGGCTGCCTTCTCAGCAGAGAGTCTGCTTGTCCCTCTCCCTCTGCCCCTCCCCCTGGCTTACATGCTCTCTCGTTATTTCTCTCCCAAATAAATACATAAAATCTTTTTTAAAAAATTAAGCCATATAAACTAAGTTTTGTAAACTTAGATTAAAAACTAAATCTGTAGGCAAGAAATACTTCAACAAGCTTCTTTTTCACCAACTCATAGGCTTCAAGTTTGTCTTTGCTAATATCTAGGCTGACTGCCGGAACAGTCCTGCATCATTCTAAGGCAGCTAGCTGCGCCAGGCTTCCAGCCAGGTACTACCAAGCCTTTGGGGAGATGAAAATAAATTTGTTCAAGGAAATATTAGAATTCTTCTCTTACAGGCCATGCTTAAACTCAGAACAACCATGTGACATCCTTGAATCTGGTGTTTATTTGGGGAGCCAACACTTTTTTTTAGGTGCTTTTGTCTCATTGTAAAGTTTGAATCATCAAAACCATTTGTTGTTGTTCCCTCCCCAATTGATTATAATTCTCATGACAACTTAATTATAAGCTTTCTAGAAATTACTATTTGATGATAACTTTTATGCCTTTTTTTGCCTCTTAGTACTTAGCAATTTTAAGATGAATGGCAGTAGAATATGTTATAACTTTTTAATTCTATTATTCATAGTTTGAAGGTATACACATAAACAGAAGTCATTTTTCTAGCAGCATAGTACAGTGGATTCTGGAATCAGATTCAAATACACCTGGAGTCCTCAGACGGAGTCCTCCTGAATAAGCTATAGTAGGAGTATTTTTAAATGCATTTAACCCCTCCGAAACTCAGTTTGTACACCTATAAAAAAGGTGACACAACAGAATTGTTGTGAAGGATAAATAACACAACATAAATGAAAATACTTTACAAAGTGTTAACACTTATAATACCTTCCCTCTTAGTTTGAATAGATCTTAAGGTGAGTAAGCTAAATATGAATTCTAGTCCTCATACTTACCTTTTAATTTAGCTAAGGATATGAGCCCCAATTTGTTCATCTACAAAATGTAATTAAAAATAATTGTTTCCAGGGTATTTTGGCCATGGACATATTTTAAATAGGCACAATGGTTAAAAGACAGTTACTTTTCTCTCATCCCATCACCGTACCATCATCCAAATCTATTTGATGTGCCCTTCTTCGGTTCGTGGTTTTCCTTTTCAGTGCGAAAGAAAACATAGTTCCTGAAATTTTTAAAGTACAAAAAGACAATGGTTTGTGTTATAATGATCTTGATTATTTTGACCATTATTAAGAATGCCAAAATATTCTCTATCTTGGTCTATTTGGGAAACATGGGACTATATAAATAAATAGATTACCTACTTATTAACTACATAGGACATCTCAATAAGGAACAGATGAGACATTTAGGAAGTTTTGCTCCAAAAATAGACATTAACATTAGTACCTGCTTAGAAAATATCACACTAAAGAATATTTAAGAGGTTGGAAGTAAAAGAATGTCACAAAGACTCAGTGCAACTTTGCGGGACATGTTTAAAATGGCCTGCAAATATTAGGGCTATTTAAACAGCAGACAGTAAATAAACAGACTGATAAAACTCTTAAGCGAAGTTGCACTCATCTGTCAGACATGTCCTTTACTGCTTAAATTTTGGCTTCATTTTATTTTAAAGTTGCCATGTGGTGTCAGTAGGTGGAAAACACCTTAAAGATTCCCTAAGATGTTAAAAACAAAGATAAGATAACTTTATGAAACTTACACTTGAAAATCAGAATATGCACATGAAGAATCATGATGATATGACACAGTGGCTCCCAGACGAGGACTATAGTGTTTAACCATAACCAGGAACAAATTCAGGTTTTGTGGGGACCGAAGTTTATCTTGGAGGAAATTTCAGACACAAATGCCTTCCTTGTGCAGACATTATAAAAATATATTACCATGTGAACTTTGCTGTGGCTTTGGAAGAGACTTGTTCAACCAAAGAGCTTAAGCTTCTTTAGCTTCGGGGTTAGTCTACCAGCGAGTAAAGCTATTTAATGGATGAGCATATGTGAAGGAAGAACATGTCAATAAGAAAGAAGTATGTCAGCTAGGAAATGGTTCAACCAGGAGAATCCCTGAGATAAGTACTGACATTGTCCATCCAAGCAATGCCAAGGAGAAGAATCAAAGATTTGAGAATTTGAGTTTTGTCAACAAAATTGCTTATATTATGAGGTCAGTTCATCTGGCCCTTTTAGAGTCCTACCAGCATCTAATTCCTTATTTTTTTTAATTTTTTTAAAATTTATTTATTTGTCAGAGAGAGGGAGAGAGAGCGAGCAAGCACAGGCAGACAGAGTGGCAGGCAGAGGCAGAGGGAGAAGCAGGCTCCCTGCTGAGCAAGGAGCCCAATGTGGGACTCGATCCCAGGACACTGGGATCATGACCTGAGCCGAAGGCAGCTGCTTAACCAACTGAGCCACCTGCACGTCCCAGTGATTCCTTATTTTTAAAGCCAAGGTTGGATCAGTCCCGACCTAAAACTTACCACTGCTCTTCTCCTTCCCCTCCACTATCCCTCCATGCTAATATCCTTATAAAGGAAGAGAATGAAAAAGGCAAAATGATTCCACCTCTCTGGTCTTTTCTGCACTTCTTATTATAAATTAATACTGATGATACATATAAATTTATCCAAGCCTAAACATTACTTAATTATCTCTCTAAAGGTATTTGGTAGAGAGCCCACATGTTGACTCAGTAACTCAGATTCTGCTTTCATGAGGCAAACAGAACTATTTTTCTGTAGCACTCTTTATATTAGTGGAGAATTTCTAATCTTCCAGACAAAAACAAATTCTCAAGTAAATTAAGAGCTCATCATTTGGAATTTGAAAAATAGCAATTAGAAATCAGAGCTATAAACCTATTCTCAATGCTTTGCAGCCAGGCTGTTAGTTCCCTCTGATAAGATCAACCATGAAATGCATTAGTTCTATTTTATACAAAAACAGTGGCTCTATTCTTAGAGCTGTTTCTATAACTATTGCAGATAAGAATAATCCATTATTTCTGTTTTTCTTTATGAAATATTTTGAAGGTTCCAAGTGCTCCTTTATACTAGTATATCTAGGAAAGCAGATGTTGAAAGAAGGAAGAAGGCAAGGCATGCATGTGAAATGGAGCTTTTCTTTAAGTTAAACCACCTTTGAAATGCAGACACTAATGCACATTCATATTGATCTATTGGTTCATAGTATCTGTTTATTGTTGCATTTATTTGTCTCTGCATTATTTATTGACGACCTTATACTCAGAGGAATTAGATAAAGAGTAGACTCTTTATTATGGGGAAGTAGAATGTTGTAGAAACATAGCACATTACACACAAGGACGTGCACAATGATGAATTAGATATGTATATCATCTGTACTCTAACATCTTTCAGTGCCATGTAAATAATTGAGTTAATTTATTGAGTTGAAACCCAATTATAAGTTATATATGGCTCAAGCATACTATAAATACAACATGTTGACTGCTGTATTATGGATCCTCTTATTTTCAGGTAAACAAATGTCTCATTATTACATGTGCTTTTTATTAATCACCTCATTTTTAAGCAAATCTCTGGAAGCCAGGTAAACCCATGATTAGTGAAACACCAACAAAACCTGTAACTTTGAGAAGGGAACTATTGATCACTTTGGTGAGGTAGTTGAACAACTCAGATTTGAAAGAAAAATAGGTTCAAGATAGCAGAAAATGTAAATAGCAGATGCAGTTTGATAGGAAGTAATTTGGAATTTTGACCATATGCATACTATAAAAGTTGGAGCAGTAGGGATCTCTATAGGCTTAGAGGAATAAAAACATGCCAGAGGACTGCTGATTTAGGGCTGAAATTCGAGGTGGCTTGCTATGATAGCTGTGTATTTGTCATTTTCTTCTCCAAAGATACTAAGTTTTTTGTTCTTCTATCTAGGTAATTCTGTAAGACCACAGATATCTTATTGTTCTCGCTTTCTCCAGTAGGAGCAATATGACCACTGCTTTTAGAAAAATTCACAATCAGTTGCTGATACCCGACTTAGTCATGCTAGGCCATAAATTATTGTGCAGAGGTTGGGAAGAGGGAGAAACAATGAGTTAATGGAATTTAAATAATTTTAAAATATTTGATTTTCTGATAATCATTGGTCCTCAAGAAAAGGTAATACTGTTTTAAGTTTCA
This sequence comes from Mellivora capensis, assembly GCA_004024625.1. Lineage (NCBI taxonomy): Eukaryota > Metazoa > Chordata > Mammalia > Carnivora > Mustelidae > Mellivora > Mellivora capensis. The sequence goes on from PISX010008517.1 coordinate 13,364, forward strand.
AGGAAAACTTACTTACAAGGAAAATGGGAGGTTTTAAACTAAAAGCTTGAATTAACTAATTCAAGGCACAAAAAATGGCAAAATCATACTTCTGCTATAGCATTCAGTATATAGCCATTAATATAACCTCAGTTGAGGTGGTGGTGTGATAGAAATGGAAACAATTTGCATGAACACCTAAGTAAACCAGATTAGATAGATGGAAATGTCGTCGTATGCCATTTATTTACTGATCTTATTAGTATTTTCATATCCATTACTTATTGCATTGTTGGACTCTGAAATTGTTCTCCACACTTATAAAATAACATGTAATGTTTTCTTTAAAACACCATTGATAAGCAATACTCTCTATATACCCTATGCCCTAATATAAAGTCATATATTTATTTATATTATATAGCATTAACATATACATAGTTATCCACTTGCCGAGAAATCTGAAGTGACCTTAAAAAACATGAATTTTATCACCCTTAGAATAAATTATACAATGAGGAAGCAGTAATCAAACTAAAGGATCGATCATTCACAAGTAATAAGTAGAGATCAAATGATTAGGAGCGAAAATAACGCTTAGCGGGCTTCATTCTCTATGACCTTGCATTACGGGAGATGTCGAGGGCTGTAACGGTTTCAACGAGTTCCATGAACCTCTTGCTTCTCAGAGATTTACTTTATTCCACTGCAGTTTGATTGACGTTGTTAATTGGTTATGGGTATCAAAACACAACTGTGCACATAAATGAAAGGAAAAGAGTTAAAGATAAAAAAAAGTAAAATTCAGTTTTGTTTTGCATTCACACAGGATCATTCAGGTAACTTTAAATCCACCCATTCTTAAAAAACTCACAATGGTACCATCCATTTGTTCACCAGATCTCAAAAATGTATTAAGTAGTAGAGATACCAAGAGAGCATACACGGTTTCCTTTCTTCTTCCCATTTATAAGAATGTACATTTGCGTACCTATTTGACAATATTTTTAATTTCAGTCTTTTTTCCTAGGCAATAACTCAGAGTAGGATAAAATAATTTTCGAGATAAGGTAATATAGGAACCAGAACAAAACATCAGGGGAGGGAGAGAATTCCTGTTAGAAAAGGAAATTTTAACATAAAGTTGGAGAATGAATAGTTGTTAACTGGGTAGGAGAGAGAAGTATATATTCTTCTCCATGTGTTTCTTATTATTGAAGAGGAGCAGGCCTATAGTCTAAGAAAATGGGGGTAGATGGATCTACTCACTTATAGGTATGATTTAGCTATACTATGATAGATATAGGTCAGATATATGAAACATATATATACATTTTATGTCAGAAATATTTAAAAGAAGTGAACCATTGCAAAGATAATCTGAAAGAAGGATAATTAATCCAAATATTCAAATATTGGAATTTACATGTGGCTTATAATGGTGGACCCTCATCATTACTTTTTTAAACTAATTTGGACATGATTTTTAATTTCTTTCAAAGATATTAAACCATGGTGACCTCAGAAGGGAATTTTATAAAAAAAACACTGATGAAAAGGAGATACATTCAAGAATTGTAAACATAACAAAAAACTAAATTCAATATGAACCTTTTCCTGGTAATAACAGAAAAATAATATTATCTATTCTCAAGTTATTGAGCATCAATTCTACAAAATTTGGATATTATCCTAGTATCTTTGGTTGCATGACCAATAAGGAGGTAAAAGGCAACGGATCATTGTCAACCTTTATTTTTACAGAAAACATCAGTTTCATTTCTTTTGGAATATTTTATTTTTGGTCTCCATATATTTCCTTAGATTTGCAGTAGTTATAAAAGATAAACAAAAAAATTAATAGAAAATGCATGGTTTATCTAAACATCAAAAATTTTAAACATTTTCAGGTATCATTATACTCTTGTTATGGCTTCCACAGGATGATACCTTAAATTGTATTTAGCACTTACAAATTGATCTTATTTGGCTACTATTTTTGACTATTTTAAGGTCAACTGGGACTTGGAATAGCCAGCAAATGATGTTGGTGAAACTTACAGTTTAATTAGAATGCATAGTTTGACTCTTGTATATTTCAGTTTGTGCTCCTTTGTAAGTCAGTTATTTAGAACCCCCCAAAAATGTTCTTGTAGAGCAGATGTAATGAACGGTCGATAGTGTCCCAGGCTGGATTGTGAAACTCATTTACTCTTTTATTTATTGAGTTCTTATTACATGTTACCTCCATAAGACCTTCCCTTGACACGCAATCTAAAATGTCAAGCTCTGCACCAAATATTTCATATTTCTTTTTTTTTCTTTGCTTTATTTTCCCTTCTGCTTATCACTGTATAGTGGCTACCTATTTTTACATATTTACTGAGTCTATTGTCTCTCTTCCCCAGTAAAAGATAAGATTCACTTCTGCCAGCTTTTTTTTTTTTTTAACTACTCCTTTTCTAGGACTGGGAAAAGGCACACAGTTGATGCTCAAAAAATAAATGATAGTGGTGATTCTTTGTGTTCTTAAAGAAATGAAATGAAGTACAACTATACAGTAGAATCCCCAGACTTAATCACAGTTCTGAACATTTTATCTTTTATACTGAGGCAGAACCCATTGGTTAGAGCATCATTTAACTGCCATCATTAAAATGGTCACGTTGAGACAACTAATACGTACTGTCACCCTCCGTAATAGCTCTGCCTAATGAGAAGGAAACTGATGCTCAGATATTTTTATTTTATTTCATTTTATTTTTTAAGATTTTATTTATTCATTTGAGACAGAGAGACACAGCAGAGAGCATGAGCAGGGGGAAAGGCAGAGGGAAAGGGAGAAGTCAACTCGCCGCAGAGCCTGGATCCCCAATGACACGGGGCTCAATCCCAGGACTTGGATATCATGACCTGAGCCAAAGGAAAACGCTTAACCATCTGAGCCACCCAGACACTCCAGGCTCAGAGATTTTAGGTAAAGAACTTGTATTCACACAGCTACAGAAAGAGGGACTATTGGGTTATCTTTCTTTTGTTCCCCTCCAGATTTCACATTCTTACTCACCAACTAAAACAAATAAAACAGAAACCTTTCTTTTAATTCTTTATTCCTGCTGTTACTCTTCTCTGATAGTGCTAATGCTTTAATATGGCAAGGTAATCTAGATTATTGGGAGAGAGAGAGAGAGAGAGAGAGAAGCTTTAAGGGAGCAGGGAATGGAAAGGACCAAGAGAACAAAATCCCAAGAGGGATAGATGGTGGAGTTCTTTGTCGCTATCTCTGTTTTTCTTTCTCTCTCTGTCTCTCTCTGTCTCTGTGTCTCTGTCTCTCTATATAATGTTATATATTATATATATATATATATATATATATATATATATATATATATATTTCTGAAGTAAGGAGAGTAGAGAAATCAAGCTTATTTGAAAACAGTTTACGATCGGCAGTTAAAGTTTGTGATCTTCTTGATCTGTCAATCATTCCTGTTTGTAGCTTTATTAGATAGCGAAGTCTGATTCCACTGATTTAATGTTTCTTTTTTATTTTATGAAATGCAGCATGCAGATTTTTTTTTTAAATCTCACCAATACAACCCTGCATCAAGAAGCAATAGAATCTCCTTTACCTGACCTCCAATAAGAATATAAGAAATACTATGATTGGTCCTATTATTAATATATATTTCTATTTTGGATATTGAAGACTTTTATTATATGAAAATCCATGACTTATTGCAGTGTTAGTATCATATGATGAAAAAAAATAACCATATGGTGCGAATAGTATCCTGGTGGAAGCACAAATGCCATTCATTCATTTATTCTTGATCATTATCATGTCCCTTTGAAGTTTGAATGATCCAGGTTTGTTTAGATTATTCATGCTAAAGAAACATATAATGTTTAAGGCCGCATAAAAATAAATTATCTGAGCATTTTTCTTCTAGTATTAACCTGCTGAAATTAAATCCAGTTTTTTAAAAGTTAATTTTTACTGCCCTTGAATGTAAAACATTTCTCATGACACAAAATGGCAATCTTAAGTTGTAATTTACCTAACCATACATAAGTAGGGATTTATATTTGAAGTTCTTCATGGTAATAATTTTATTAACTATCATCTTGCCTCGCTTTTTTCTCACTCACTAGAAACATTATTCCAAAAAGAGGTATGTAAGATATGTATTTTTAATATATTATTTAATTTATGTCTATTGAATTAAATTTTCATGCAACACATAGTTTTTGTTCTATCTGATTAGACAGAGCAGATTGTGATGCAGCCTTCAAAAACCCAGACGGGAACTCATACTTTTCCATAATATTTAACATGATTTAATTGTTTGCTGAATGAGGTATCTTCTACTTTACATGGGTTAGCAAAACACCTTTATATTTGCATTGGGAATAATTTTTCAAGGGAAATACCTTCAGAAAATATATTTTGGATGAATGTTATTGTCAAAATAACTTATTGGAGAAGTGGCGTGTGAGTTGTCCTTTTCATTCAGGAATGGCACCTGCCTTCCTATTAGAGAAGAGGTAAAAGAATCAAATGGAAATTTCAATTCCCAGGAACTCCCTGCTCATTTGAAAAAAAAATGTACTTAGATATCCCTCCTGAGATTATGTAAAATACTTTGTTAAACAGCTGGATTGATATCCAGTATTTGTGAATATTATATGTTTTTCTTTAAAAGCTGGACTGGAGGCGCCTGGGTGGTTCAGTCAGTTAAAACATATGACTTTGGCTCGCATCATGATCTTGGGGTCCTGGAATGGAGCCCCACGTTGTCTCTGAGCTCAGTGGGGAGTCTGCTGCTCCCTAGGGACCTCCCTCTTCCCATCCCCCTGCTCATGCTCTCTCTCACTCTTTTTCTCTCAAATAAATAAATAAAATCCTTAAAAAAAAAAAAAGCTGGACCCTATAATTTTGTACATTATTATGAGTGAGCTCAAAACAATATAAACCAAGTAGCAGTATCTGGTTTTCGTTGATACACAAACATGCATATACACACACATAGAGACACATACCTGGATACACATTATGTTTTAGATCTTTCAGTTAGTTTTGAGTTGAATAACTTTCTCAGAAGAATTTTTCTACATCAAAAGTAAATATGACTCAAGTTTTTGGTGTGTCTCACTTTCTGTGTATTTGAGTTATTTAAGTCCAGTTCCTTTATTTTATTTTATTTTTTTTTAAAGATTTATTTGTTTGACAGAGAGATCCTAAGTAGGCAGAGAGGCAGGCAGAGAGAGACGGGGAAGCAGGCTCCCTGCTGAGCAGAGAGCCCAACGTGGGGCTCGATCCCAGGACTCTGAGATCATGACCTGAGCTGAAGGCAGAGGCTTAACCCACTGAGCCACCCAGGCGCCCCCACTTCCTTTATTTTAAAGAATGACTTTATTGAAAACCAAATCTTGGAGAAAATGATAATCAGATTTAGTAAACACCATCAGGAATTTTTAAAAAAGAAAGAGCAGAGATATTTAGAGTTTATTATTATTAAAATATTAGCTTATAATAAATATAGTTTATCATAATTAAAATAGCCAGAAAATTTCCAAAGAAATTTGGACAAAGTATAATGAGTTACAGTTTAGCTCTTATTTCTTTTTTTCCCTAAGAGAGCCACTATTTTTAATCAGAACAATATGACAATGACATGAGGCACACAACATAAGCTTTATTATAGGACATATAATTTAAAAATAAGCAGTAAATTTTTGTTTTTTATTGTTGTTTATTTCTATTTTTTTTTCGAGAACATTTGTAAGATTATGATATTTTAAGACTATTTTATAAATTCCTTTCTGAACCCCAAAAAACTCTATAGTCAGGTTTTGAAGAATGACCAGTTCAGCCCCCACCCAACTCAAAACAAACAAACAAATAAACAAAAACAACACAAGAACAAGAACAACAACAACAACAAAAACTAGCTCATATTGTCTAAAAAATTGCTGTGCCATTTGGAAACATTGTGATATTGAATTGCTAACACAGTCACTGAAATAAAATAAATGTTAGAAGATTTTTTTGGCAGATAAAATCAGAACTCAAGGCTTGGGTAATCTAAGATGATATTTTAATTGTCCTCTTACTTTTGCAAGTACATTTGCCATTGAGGGCTGAATTTGACCATTTGCTCTCTATATATATTTAATATATGCTTTCTAGCTTATGTAGAAAAAGCCAATCCGAAGGCTTCAATTTTGTTACAATGTACTAGAAAATATGTGATGTCTCTGCAACATCAACGTCCACAATTCTACCTTCAAAATTAGTAACAATAGAAAAAATAATTAAACAGTCATTTGAAGGTAAGACTGCTAATATGGAACAACAGACAATGTTATCCAAATGACTTCGGCCTTCAAAGCTTGGCAGGGTCCATTTTCCTCTTAAAAGGAAATACTATTTTAAGATTTTGATAGGACATTCTTCTACATTCAAATGAATTAGCTTTTCATTTCCTTGTGCCCATTACAGTATTTATTCTCATATTTAAATGAATGAAAATCATCATATTTGTGTGAAGGCTACTTTGTGGAAAATCAGAACTCTAAATTCAGACTTGAGTTTTAACAAGCATTATTAACATGACCCTATCATATTGAAGCTGAGGAGCAAATACGTAAGTGCTTTTGTTGTTGTTGTTTTGTTACGTTTTGATTCATTCTCCTTCTTTTGACTTCTTTTTGTGGAATAATAACTCTTCTTGTTCACTGTAATCTAACAAATGTGCCATATCATATGATTTTAACTACTTGCACAATGTCTCTGATAAAATCAAAAGAAAAATATTCCTAGAAATACTAAAATATGAAAACAAATACCTTGATTTATTTCAAAATTCGTTCTGAATCTCAACAAATCCCAATGAAATATTCCCTCTTTTAATTTTCCAAATACGTATCTATGTAATTTTTAAAAATTCACATTCACAAGTACGTATACTCTTGCTCTATAACCCATGAAGGAGGAACATAATGAAGGAGAGAGGGGAGGAAAAAAAACAAACTTCATGAGCTGGAAAGGGATCATGCAATATCGTAAACCTGGGATTTGGGAAACAGAGACATAAAATAAAAGTAAAGTTGCTGTTTTGCGAGTCTGAATAAAATCTCAGCAGTATGTTGCTGTCCAGAGCAGAAGCCAACAAGGGCTAAAAAATCAACTGAAACTATTGCAGCAGATGTTCCTTGAAACACTGAGCATACAGCAGGCTCCAAAAAGCTCAAGGCTAAGAGTATAAATGATTCAGATAATGTGACCATGGATGATAAGAGGGATAAGTAATCTATGGTAAAGAATAAACGTATTTCAAATGTAATTTTAACTCCAATTTTCATTATTTCCAAAATTGCTGACATATCGCAGTGTCTACCAGTCTTGGATTTTATAATCTCATGTGTAAAACATGAAAAGTAATAGCACTTCTCTTTAAGTAAAATACTGCCGTATTTCTTCTTTATTTTTGACACTGACAATGCTCAAGAATAAGGCTAAAAATATACATATACTCTGAACATCACAGTCTCTATGTGACCTTTAATAAAACCGCCTATAATACACAGGTTGCTGCAACTCAGGTTAACTTGCTTTACAATTTTCTTCTTCCTCAGTACATAAAGATTCCTTCCTATAAAAAGTCAATATAGAGAGTTGGATCTGAACATGGTGGGTCTGAATCCGTGGATCCAACTGTCTCAACAAACATACTTGAGACCACCTTGCTTTTTGTATTTAATATATATTGTTATCATATTTCTGTGCCCCTATATATGTGGCTGCCATGTTCTTTGTAATAGGTACGTAATGTTGCATTGCATATATGTCTCAAAATTTTCTTAGTCAATTCTCTGTTAATGAGTAGTTTCCAATTTAATGTGAATTTAGAGAATACTTTATATGTTTATTTGTACAGTAGAAATAATACCCCCTTTTCCCCAAATGCCATATCCTCATTCCCAGAATCTGACTATGTCATCTTGCATGGCAAAGTGAACTTCAACGTGTAAATAAACTAAGGAATTTGAGACAGGGAAATTTTTGTTTGTTTGTTTGTTTGTTTTAAAATATCTTACTTATTTATTAGCCAGGGAGAGAGAGAGAGAGCACGCGCGCACACACAAGCAGGGGGAGCAGCAGGCTCCCTGAGCCCACTGTGGCACTCATCCCAGGACCCTGGGATCATGACCTGAGCTGAAGGCAGACATGTCCTACTGAGACACCCAGGTATCCCTGAGACAGGGAGATTATTGTAGATAGACAGGGAGCTGATTGTGGCTTAACATGGCCATCCCAATGTAATCACAATGTCTTTAAAAGTGGAAGAGAGAAGGAGAATAAGAGAGTTAGAAGGAGATGTGACCATGGAAGACTGATCAGAGAGATGCAACATTGCTGGCTTTGAAGATGGAGAAAGAGTTGTGAGCCCAGAAAAGCAAGGGGACTTTGCAGAATGGAAAAGGCAAGGGAGTGTAGCCTGAAGAGGATGTAGCTCCACCATGGCCTTGATTATTAGCCCCATGAGAACTGAATCAGACTTTTGACTTACAGAAAAGAAAGATAAACCTGGATTGTTTAAGCCACTATATTTGTAGTAATTTGTTACAGCAGCAAGAGAAAACGAATATGTTATGCTTGTATTAACATTTCTGTAGATAGCCATTTCTTGAGACAGAGTTACTATAATACAGAAAACCACATGCTTTAAGTGTTTCAAGAGAGGTATAAAGGCTGCCAAGTCAAAAAACATATATATTTTACAGTGAAAGCAAATCTTATACCTGACAAAGGGCATCACTCTCTTGTCATCATATATGCTTTTCTCTTTTAAGAGGTGAATGGTTAGGTATTACTGTTTATGGTACCAGAATAATGCAATACATTTTGTGTTCTGGAGCTCAAAGTGAAATCAAATTAAAGCATACTTTAATTTGCATTAATATTGCTACACCATAGCAATAAATAATGGAAGATGTAAAACATTCTAATAAAATGTGCAAAGAAAGTTACATATTAATTTTCAGTAAGAAAATAAGTATTCTAGTTACTGTTATGTGTTGAACAGGACAGATTTCATTCCACAGGTCTCATCCAGGACTATGTGTAGTAATGTATATAATGCCAAATCAGTTGGTGGTTGCATTTGTTAAACATATCTTAATGGTTGACCATTGAGTAATTTTTAACCCACATATTTTAAAGATTTTATTTATTTACTTTAGGGAGAGATAGAGAGAAAATACAAGTAGGAGGACAGGCAGAGGGAGAGGGAAAGAATCTCAAGCAGCGGGGCTCGATCTCACCACCCTGAGATCATGACCTGAGCTGAAATCAAGAGTTGGGCGCTTAAGCAACTGAGCCACCCAGGTGCCCCAAACCCCCAGATTTTAAAAACATAGAGAAATTCATTAATATTTTTAAATCATTGTGATAAACTTGATTTTAAGAGAGAAGATATTTTCTTTTCTGATGGCATTTAAATTATTTGATATTTCATTTTCTGACAGTATTTAAATATTTTACTTATTTGTATATTCAGGTATGCACACATGTATTGAGTGATTGATTGTCTCAACCCAAATCTTTGGTCAGGATTAGCCTTAGAAAATATAACAAAAACACTAATATTTTTCTTTGACGTCCTGTTAACTTGTCTGCTACAGCGTTCTTTTAAAATGCATTTGTCTCCTTAGAAGAAGGGACATCTCAAATTTGCATTTGCCCTGACTCTGTCAATAATATACTTCCTCTTCCACAACTTCTATCATCCCATCAAAACATGCCTGTTCTGTATCACAGCACTGGGGCTCTTTGCTAGAATACAAATTGAATTAGCCATTGGCAGTTATTTTTAACACATTATTCGTGTGTTGCAAACATACTCATTTTAACATCAATATTCAAAGGCCAGTGTCTTGACTCAAAACAGTGTATTTGACAGTGAAATATTCAGGCACCTGAGAGGGAATTGATGTTTATTTACTTCTTTATTTTGTTTTGTTAGTAAAGCCACCTGTTGGTAGCTCACTAATCAAGCTTCTGTTCTCTGATATGTGTTAACTCGAATGCTGACTTAGAGAAGGGGACTTGAAATATGGCTTTAGAAAAAAAATCTCAAGATGATTACATAGGGTCATGGAGTGTACCATGTAACCTGCTCTGGGTAAACTGAAACTGGAAACAAAAGTAAATAAGTGTATCTTCTTTGGTACAGTTGTATTTAGTTATTGTTGGGACTAGGAAACATTTTAAAATAGTGTAAATCATATTCATGAATATAGTTTATTTTTGGAGTAAAATAATCAGTTTTATTGTGTAGTCTCTTGCTGTCTTTCACAGTGCCACGATTCCCTAAGTCTGTAAATGTTAATAATAGCAGTATAGAAAATATCATGTTATTTTCCAGTGGATTGGAAAAACCTCCTTCCAGGAAGTTGTGCAGTAAATCAATTGTCAAGTCGTGTTTTCTACCAGCACATCTTGCTGTATCCTACAAATGAAAAAGCCTGAAGACTATCTTATGGCTAAAGCTTTCAATCTCAATTCTGATCTCGTCCCTGAACCAAGGGCTTACTTAGAAATGGTATGTTTCCCAAAGATATATAAGAGCACACCATAACCACTGTGACACTTTTGGGTGGTGTAATCATCTTCCTAAAACCAAACCTCTGAAAATTTGGTTGGAGGCAGGATGAGAGATCTCTATCAGAACAACAGCTGAATGTCATGGATTTTGCTCTTGGGTGTTATTTTTGAAGCTGGGAATTGTTTTATCAACACTCTTCTTTTGAGCTACAGGGTCTTGGGTTTAATTGCAAATTTGATTCTCCTCTCACTGAACACAGTGTCTGTTATTTGGGTCATACACTTAGACTGAGGAAGACATGTATTTTCAATATATCTGTATGTTTTTGATGTGGAAAATGATTCTGTGACAATCCTTTCTTACACCGCAAACTGAAATATGGATTCCACTTATTGTCACTAAGAGACATTTATGTATCAGGCCGTAGTTTTCCACAGCTATTAATTTTTCTAAAAATGATATCATGGCTGAGGAAATAGTGTTTTATGGAGTACCTCCCGGAACTGCAGTTGTTGCCCAGCTGTTTCAAACTAGACCCGACACAAAGAAAAAGATCTTGAACTAAATCACCACGTACACTTCTAAGTTTAAAAGAAGAATGGGGGCGCCTGGGTGGCTCAGTTTGTTAAGCGTCTGACTCTTGATCTCAGTTGAAGTCTTGATCTCAGGGTTGTCACTTCAAACCTCATGTTGGGCTCCATGCTGGTTGTGGAACCTACTTAAAAAAAAAAGGAATAAGAATTAAAAATAAAGGGGTTTCCCTGTGTTTAATTTGAATATTTCCTTGAAAATAAACAAAGAAACACAGACGAAAAAAGAAAATTCTACTGTGAATTGGTGTGGAGATTGGTGTCAAGAAATTGGTGTAAACACAAGAAATTAGTAAATAGGCAGAATAATCTTCCAGGAAGAACAAGAGGTGCTTATCATGGCATATCAGGGAAAGCATATTAAATCTTACAAATATTTTAACTAGTAAATTGTTATTACATTGCTTGACAATTCAATACAGAGTGAGATATTCATGAAGTATTCAATAAATGTTAATTGATGGTGATTAGATAAAATCCTGCCAAACAATCCCTTGCATACAATCAAATGAGTGACCTGAGCAAAGAGAGGAGCATGTTGCTTTTCTATTACTACTAATTTGTCATCCTTGAAATCTTGATAATCTTTATGGGTTATTTTCATTGATGAGCTAATTAATTAATGTTTATTATCTGACTTTAGTAAGAGAGCCTCTGTAATCTCATTTATCTTTATGCTGATGGGTACTAACAAATAAATGTGATGAGCATTTCCCTCCAAGTGTAGAGTGAATTAAGTGTTGCCTAAGCTAAGGTAAGTTCATTTTAAATTGCCAATACGTGAGGGTTACTGTAGCTTACTAAATGAGTTTACAAGCTGCTTTTGGAATCTATCACTTATTTTTTCTAAATACCTCTTCATCGTTGTATCTCCTTATTCAGGGCTGTGAAATAAGTCAACAGCACAAATATTTAGAGTAAGAGACCCAGTGAAAGATAATTCTGTAGTGCTTGAAATGGCAAAAAGAAGTTGAAATTATCAACCTGATCCTGTCTTAAACAGCAACTGCTTAGCTTCTGGGACCACGTTCCAGCTATGTGTTTTGGTTGAGGACCAAATATTATCATGTTAAGTTCAGGTCTTTCACATCAGTGCTATGTTCCATATTTGGGGCAGTGAGGAGGGTTGCTAAAATTAAAATACTTGTTGGGGGGAAAACTTGAAGGGAACCTCAGCGCATACTAGTTTGAAACATTACTTATTCAGATTTGTGCTTACCTTTGGCTCAAACTTTGACCCTAGCTCTGTGATCTCGCAACTGTCTTTTTACAGTCTTAGAATGCTGAGACCAACATCCGGGGACTAATGCCTTCCTATTGCCAAAATAAAGGATGCTCCGTGACTGAGCTAGATCTCTCCTGAAAACCCATTGTCTTGACTTGATGGGCAGTACCTGTGAGCCACTGGATAAGTGAATATTTTTAGTCCTGGCCCTGACAGCTAAATTCCTTCTTAAGTCTTTCTGTCTCAGTTCTGGTTTCCAGAGTTTTCATATGGTAAAGAATAAAAGTAATGACTAGCCTCTTACCTTTCATAGTCTTCCAGCCTTAACCTGTCAGTCACAATTTCTCATATTTTTACTGTCTAAAATGTAGTTTGGCACTTGGCATTGGCATTTGCTTTACGCCTTGGGTATATAGATTTTTTTTGTTAATAACTAGTAAATATTACTGACGTTACCCCTATGGCAGTTATTAGTGCTTTAAAGTGGGTTGAGCATGTTATAATTACCACATATTTCACTAATCACTTTATGTATCTCAGTTGATGCAATCCTAACCAAAAAAAAAAAAAAAAAATCCAAAAAACTGGGATCTAAGTGTTTCTTTACTCTGTATTATTAAAGAAATAGTTTCAAAGGGGTTAAGGAACTTGTCCAAATTTGTGCATCTGGTAAGTGATAGAGTATGAATTTGAACCAATGTTAGGCTGCTGAAAGAACTTGGAAGAAAGGGTTTCCGAATCTAACCCAGTCTCTGTATCCCTGTCACCCAGCACCGCCCATTATACCTGAGGGTGCTCCTAAAGTTGAAGATAATGGTGCCAAAGATGCGTGGTCTTGATTTCACTCCCAGGTTTCTACATTTCCAAGTTAAATTATTTCTTCTAACGAGTATTTCTCCTGTTCAAATACATACTCTACTCCTCATGTTTTGGCTCAGCTATAATTAATAACTCTTCATTTACATAATGTTAGCTGTGTTTTGGCCCCAAGTGTGCTTTTTATTCTTCCCTAACCAAAGTATTTCATTACAGACACTTGGGCTATGATCAATAGCTGATGAATAACTTCAAAGGAAATTGTCTAAAATCAGATGCCTCAGGGCCAAGGGAAAGTAGCCATGAGATGAAGGACTTTTAAATAATGAACAATCGAATATATTTATTACTTGTAGAATCGAGTTTTTAATAGTCCTCTTATGTTTATGATTCTTTATATGCTTTCTTGAATTAAATCCTCAGTTAAATTTTAACTTACCATCCTGTCTTATGATGTATTATTTTCTGTCATTAGCATATGTACATCTCATGTGATTCTATATCTCTATATGTGTGTAGAAAAGAGTGAAAACTACATATTCGTTTTTATTCCTTTGTATAACATTTTCACACACAAAAGGGGTTTGTTTGCAAAGTTTTAATATATATGGGATATGAATTTATTGATGAAAAATGCTATACATTACCCCAGTTCACAGGCACTTTCAGGCTTCTCCTTCTAAAATAGATGAGGTGAACTTTATTTAGGTGTGATGGGGGATTGGGCGATTTGTTGTTTTCCTCTAGCTAACTGTATAATTTAAAAGGAAGTCAACATAAGCAAGAAACATGTTGAATCAAAATACACTTAAGCTTGGAGAAATGTGCTAGCATACAAATTTGATTAATGCCAGTATGGAGAATAATCTTTCCTATGTCTCCTATAAACATTATTACAATAGCAGCAGTTTATATGCTACATATTTGCCTTTGTTCTTCACTTTAGAAAATGATGTCCTTGTATGTACATGTGTTATGTGTAATATTCCTATAATGTAAAATTATCCCAAGAAACCTTATATATTTTCATGAACAGAAGGAACTGAGTTACCTATTGCATAAAATCTTTATTGTATAAACCATCACTATAAATTTAACCCTTTGTAGGCATTTCTAGAAAAACTGACTTTTGATTAGAGAAAAGGTATATATTTTACATATATATTTCAGGTTTAATGGGATATTAAAAGTTGTAAAATGAAATTTGCAAATTTAACTAAATTTTTGTATTTTAGCATTCATGAACACAAATTGCTATAAACTATAAAATAATAGTTAAATGTTTAGCATTGGCAATAGGTTTTAGTGAACTAATATTTCAATACCAACATAGTATTTTCCCAAATGAAGAAAAGTACATTTTAAGAAACTCAAAATAGAACACAAATTAACAGATTAGGTGCTTTATCTTTTTTTTTTTTAATACTTCTTTGTTGGGGTACCTCGATGGCTCAGTCGATTAAGCATCTTGGGTCAGGATTTCAGGGTTGTGGGATCCAGCCTTTCATGGGGCTCTGTGCTCAGTGTGGAGTCAGCTTGTCCCTCTCCCTCCGCTGCTCCCCCACCCCTGAAATAAATAAATAAATAAAATCTTTTAAAATATATTTATTTATTTGAGAAAGAGAGAAAGAGACAGCACAGGTGGAGGGAAGGGCAGAGGGAGAAGGAGAGAAAGACTCTCAAGCAGACTCCCCACTGAGCACAGAACCAGACCTGGGGCTGGATCTCAGGGTTGTAAGATCATGACCTGAGCCAAAACCAAGAGTCAGATGCCCAACCAACTGAGCCAGCCAAGCACCTCAGATTAGGTGCTTTATATCTCTTTCTTTCTTTCTTTCTTTCTTTCTTTCTTTCTTTCTTAACCACACCATTGAGGCCTGATGGACATGCAAAAAGCTGCACATACTTTATGTACACAACTTGATGAACTTTAGGATCAAGTATGGACCTGTGAAACCATCACCATAATCTAGACCATGAACATATCCGTCACCAGCCAATGCAGCATGATACCTCTTATAGGAGGAACCTAAAATAGTCAAACTCCTAGAAGCAGAGAGTAAAATGGTGGTTTCCAGGGACTGGGTAAAAGGAGGAATGGGGAGATACTAGTCACAGTGTATAAAGTTTCAATCATAAAATATGAATAGGTCCTAGAGATCTACTGTACAACATGGAGTCACTTGCATTTTCTAAATTAGCATGTAGAGAATTGTTTCTCTAGAATATGTTTCATACAGTATCTATTATAATGGAAATGTGATTTTATTGTCCTTTGCTGAAAGTTATACTTAGTCTCTGTCTTTCATGACATCATTCCTATTGTCATAATTCTCTCTTGGTTTGTAATAATAATTTATTATAATTTAAAAATGAATTGGAAATCTTCTTCCCCCTTCCCAGCTATCTTTTTCATTTTCTTTAGTTTTTTCAAATTCCAGAAGCTTACTTTATTGTCATTTTTAAATTTTACATTTAGGAAAGGGTAAATCAAACTAAATTTGCTTTTATTTAGACTCTTAATAAAACATGAATTATCTGTGTAAGGCAGAAATGCTACAGAAAGAAAACAGCCCTAAGAAATGTCTAGTCTTGTGGCTTATATCAGCTTAGCCTCAGGCAATTAAACTGCCTGTCACATATAAGACATCAGTTTATGCTTTAACTATAGTGAAGGCATGTTACAAAATTGAAGCTATCATTTTTTATAGTAGTTTTATTTTATATGTAAATGAATATATCAAATTTCATTTCAAGCTTGGTGTTTTAATCAGAACTAAGCATCTACTCAAAGTTGTGTTTTTGGATGTCTTACATACCTGAGTATACAAAAATATTCTGAAGAAATGATTTTTAAACTGTGCACCATGAGTGTAATGAACTGTAATGAAGCATTTTTAGTGTTGTTAAAAGAAAAAATAATTAGGGCAGATATATTTCATCACTTTCTATTCTTTGTGGACTGAATCAACATCAATGAATAAGAATTTATGGCTATAAATATTTTGCTAAATGGAAAAATCTTTAATTTTAATTAGTGGATTTGTCTATCACATGCATATAGAATATCTTGAAAAAGCAAATGATTTCTTAATTTTACCCCTGGATCCAAAGGTGAGCAACACTAAGAAAGTTGAATATGATTGTTTGAGGTCCTTAACACAAACCTTGATCTATCTTGGCATATAACTGTTGTTCATTAGCCCAATTATTCAAATCCTAGCACTCTGCTCAATTAATTATATAAACAAAGCAATATAATCCATTATATTAATGCAGAGTCAAAGCCAGAGAGTTATTTGTGGTATTGCTTGTATGAGCGAGAGAGAGAAGGGCAATTCCTAGAAGGAAGTAATTGGGTCAAGTGTAAGCATTGAGTAGAAT
The DNA here is from genome assembly GCA_004024625.1 of Mellivora capensis. Classification (NCBI taxonomy): domain Eukaryota; kingdom Metazoa; phylum Chordata; class Mammalia; order Carnivora; family Mustelidae; genus Mellivora; species Mellivora capensis. Next base: position 29,971 of record PISX010008517.1, read on the forward strand.
TATATACACTTAACAAAAATATAATAATAATATAATGTATTGCATGATAGTAGTAAACTGAAATATTAAAATTCTGGGCAATCTCAACTGGTATTTGTTTTAGGACATTTTTCTAGCAATAATAACAATTGTGTTAATATTTATTCAATGTATAATTTCATTGTTTATTCCAAATTTATCATGAAAAAACCACAGTCACATATGTCCATATATTTATACATACATGCATATATGTATACATACATATATACCTACACATATATGTTATAGTTTGGCATTATATTTTTCAAAATTGATTCATTTTTCTATCACTGGGAGTCTCATTCAATTATGATAGTGCTGATATTGGAGGTTGAAATATTCAAATAAAACTCACATGACATATATTTCAAATTTATGTTTTTCTTTGGAACACTCCAAGCCTTATCATTATCAGTTTGAATGTTCTGATTCATATGTCCTTTGTTAATAGTACATTAGTGTACCTGTTTTCTAAAACTTAAAATCTATGCTCTGAAAGGCTTATTTTTTAGTTTCCTTTTAAATACCTTTGGATATGTTAGTGCTAAAATATAATTTAAGTATCTTCAGTGCATCATAATTTTCAAATGTTCTCTCTTGCAAAGTTTTTTTAAATATGAGTTCATTTCTTGAAGTACATATTCAAGTAAATCAGGAAAATTAAACTTCATATCATCACACTCTCCATGAGTCAGTGTCCCTTATATTGCTATTTGAAATGAAACATAATATAAGTGAAAAAAGAGTAGAAATGAGTAGGTTCTCTGGACAGCAAGTGTTACTTGTTAAGGCCATGTGCTTCAGAATTAGATCTCCATACCTATGCTTTTCCTAGACTCCTGACATAGGGCAAGTTACTCATTTTGTTAGACTTCAATTTCTTCACTCGAAAAAAAAGCAAATAACAATGTCTGTATCACAGGAATGGACATTATCAGGATTAAATTAGAAAATCTGCATAGGATTTGAATAATTGGCCTAATGAACAACAGTTTTATGCCAAGATAGATCAAGCTTTGTGTTAAAGGCCTCAAACAACCATATAGTTATATATGGTTAACATATAGTTGACCAGTGCTAAATGAAAACTTTGCTATTTTCTTTACTATACTTTTAATTCTTATTATGCCTCAATGTAGAATATCAGATGAATGAAATTCAGCTTACAAAAGTCTAAAAAATTATCTTGTTAGTGGTAAAGTAGATAAACGAAACCAACAACAAGAATAAACTCAGTTATTGATGAAGGCTTCTGAACCTGCCCCTTAAAATAATGTGGTTTTATTCCACACATAAATAAATATCAGGTCAAGCAAAAAGACAATCATGATAATTGGGAATTTTATGGTTTCTTAATTTTCTGTTGAATTAATCTCAAGCTTGGGTAGTCTGAGCCTCAACAAAATGTAGAAACACACACACACACACACACAAACATATGTATGTAAATATGTATATGTATATATGCATACACAGAAATATTGGCATATATATATAGAGAGAGAAAGAGAGATGGACATACAGTACTTTTGTTCACAGCAGCCATGTCGCAGAAGTATGACCAGAGAGAAGGCATGAGGTACAGTTCTATCTGAAAAAGTCTCACTGCCTGAGTCTGATGTTGTTCCTCATTTCAAGATATCCGAAGCCTTCACATAAACATATCAGTCTGATGCAAGTTAGGGGATGAAAATATCTCTGTGTTTTACTTTTCATTAGGGTGTATGTTTGTTTATTCCAGACCAAAACTAACAAGAATTAGAATTCTATGAAAAGTTTAAGATATATAGGTAGAGGAAACAGGGAGTCTAATTTAATTCCTTATGCCTAAGAAAAGGAAAAGAAATATGTACGTAGTGGAATTTATAAAAAGAAGATTTCAAAGCATGGAGAGGATAAAAAATAATTTGTCAAAGTGTGAGAATTATTTCCATTGACACGTATTTTTAAATGATTATGTGTGAATCTTCCTGTATATAAGAAAACAACTTATTGTTGGAGTAGGTCAGCACATTTGCCCATTCAGCACGTTTTGGTTTTTTTTTTAAGATTTTACTCATTTATTTGAGAGAGAGGCAGTGAGAGAGAGCACGAGCGAGGAGAAGGTCAGAAGGAGAAGCAGACTCCCCGTGGAGCTGGGAGCCCGATGCGGGACTCGATCCCGGGACTCCGGGATCATGACCTGAGCTGAAGGCAGTCGTCCAACCAACTGAGCCACCCAGGCGTCCCCATTCAGCACATGTTTGACAAAAGAATTAACTTTGCTTTTGAAAGTCTCCTCCTCATGTATAAAGAGCACTTAATTTGTTTCCTTTTGTTGAACTTGAGATTAATTCACTCACTATTTTCCAGCTGGCCTTTGGGTATTCTTCCCTGTTTTCCCCTCAACTGTAATTACTTACTGGGAATTCTTGTGTTCTTTTAGAGCTAGCAGTGAGACAACTCACGTTCTGAGTAATGGGTTCACACTGCTATTGCATTCAAGCTCATCCTCTGATAACCTTTTGGAAAGCTTAGAATCCCTTGTTTTATCAGCAGTTTATATTAGTTTTAATCTCAGTTATGTCCTGAGCAACATTTGTAAAATTAAAGGAAGACGGGAAAGGAATGACACTGGGTTGGTTTTTTTTTGTTTTTTTTTTTTGTTGTTTTTTTTTTCCTGCAGGACCTCTTGTAGGCTTCTGTCTCATTATGTTAACAATCTGCCAAGAGAATGGAGTCAGATCTCAAGAGCAGACTAGATTGATTTACTTTACAGGCCTTTCCACCCAGCCTAATTATTGCATTACAAATAGCGATTCTTTCACCCCATGAAGGAGCACTTTGATTAGTGCTTGCTATACAGGTGCCGGGGTCTGCTGCAGTACGTGCATGTTAACTAGCTTCCTGTATCACAGTCAGACGGCCCTAACAGTCCAGAACAGGGGCAGGCACCTTCTCTCACATATTTCTGACATCTCTAGATGAACGTGTTTAGGACTGTCATAGACAATGCACTATGATGTTTTTATTGTTGGGTCAAAATAGACACACAATATAGCAGCATCCCTTAAAAGTATAGCCTAGCACAGTTTCTCCTATCAACATTAGGCTTGAGATATGGTTACATATTTGAAATCTTGTTTTATTCATTGTTTTTAATTCTTTAATTTATTTTATTTTATTTTCTCACCATAGCACATACCCTCCCCAATGTCCATCACCCAGCCACCCTATTCCTTGCTTTAGAAAAGAGTGAGGATAGTGTTTCTAATTGCAAATTGTAACTGCCTTTTGTATTAGCTTTCTGTGACTACTCTCACAATTTGCCAAAAGTCAGGTGGCTTCAATAATTTATTCTCTCAGAAATTTATTCTCTCACAATTCCGAGGTCGGAAGTCTAAATTCAAGGTGTTGGCAAGACCGCATGCTTTCCCAAGGCTCTAGACAGTCATCCCTTCCATGCCTTTCTCCTGGTTTCTGATGGCTACAGCCACACTTGGCATCCTTTGGATTGTGGTGGCATCCATTCCAATCTCAGCCTCTGTCATCACATTGACCTCCTCCCTCTGTGTGTCTCCTCTAAGGACACTTGTCACTGCATTTAGGGCCCCCCCTGGATATTACAAGATGATCTCATCTAAAGACCTTTACCTTAGTTTTATGTACCCTTTTTTTCTAAATTCACATTCACTGGTTCCAGGGATTAGGACATTGACACAGAGTTTTGGGGACCACCATTCAACCCACTACATATCAGACATACCATTCAGCCAGGGTGTTCAGTGATGTGTCATATATTTGCTAGTCTTTGGACAATTATTTTCTGTTTAAATGAAAGACTCATTTAAAAATAGAGACTGTTTCTAATCAAAAATGGGCTTGTAAGAAAAGTAATATTAATCAGTTAAAATAGGAGAAAATGTTTTCCTTTTAAGACAGGAATTTGAGGGACGCCTGGGTGGCTCAGTTGGTTGAGCAGCTGCCTTCGGCTCAGATCATGATCCCAGCATCCTGGGATCGAGTCCCACATCGGGCTCCTTGCTCGGCAGGGAGCCTGCTTCTCCCTCTGCCTCTGCCTGCCACTCTGTCTGCCTGTGCTTGCTCGTTCTCTCTCCCTCTCTCTGACAAATAAATAAATTTAAAAAAAAAGACAGGAATTTGAAATGTGAAAGAACACTAGCATTATGTGAAATAAGAAGCCATCATACTACAGAAATATTTCCTATTGTCTAGGCCAGAGGTGACAGTGCTACTGGCATCTTGTGGATAGAAGAAGCCAAGGGTACTGGTAAACAGCCCACCATATACAAGACAGCACCCTTCCCCATCAGCAAAGCATTAACTGGTCCAGAATGTCAATAATGCCCCTGTTGAGAAAGCTTGTTTTAAAGAAATCTTAAATTAAGAATGATCCTCATTCTCCTACCTTAATTCTTCCACATATCATCAGAGAGATATGGAATATTGTGGTATGTTGTTCTATAAATAATGCTCCAACCATGAAACTTTGTATACTACAATTTCTCTTTACCTATGTGAGAGCCCATTCCCTCTCTCTTCTGCTGTGGCTCTGCTCTCTAATATTGGTTTCCATGGTGGGCAGTGAAGAGGATTACTGTTTAACTGTATTCTTTCCCTCAGTTTGGGAGTCTTTGGGGGGTAACTTTTAGAAAATAATTTATGAAATCATGCATGAGGACTACTAATATTAGTGTCCTCAAGTTTTATTACATAATTTGTGATTTCCAAGAAAATAGCTTAAAAACTTATAATTTCCCCTTGTTTAATGAACATATTTTTAAAAGAAAAATACACTAGAGCCCTTTAAAACCTTGCAGGACAAATTTAACAACCAATGATTAGAAGAGAAGCTATAGAAAAGAAATGATTTAACACCTCAAGTGGTTATAGATTTAGAGCTAGAAGAAATTTCAGGTTGTAAAGGCCTATATGTAAATGGAACTGTATAACTATTACTACAATGAATCCACAATACCTATTTCACTGATAAAGAAAATGACACTCAAGGAGGTTAAATGAGTTCTTCAAAACTACCTAGCTAATGAGTAGTAGATCCAAGAGTCAATCTCTTCTCTGTTGGCTCTAATGATGCCACTCCCAATCCCTTGAGTCAATCTTTCTTTCACAAATGAAGAACCTAAGACGGGAGGAGTTTTGACTTGGCCAGAGTCACCAAACAAACAAAGACCAGACCTAGCTTTCAGACTTGTGCATTGTCTTATTACTGCTTTTATTCAGTCCATGAATTTTCAGCCTCTTCCATCCATGGCTAGATCCTAGCTAACTGGCAGCTCGTAGCCCAACAGATGCTACCTGCATGGACAACAAGCAAAGTGTCTCCTTCAAAGTCAGAAATGGAGGATTCCAGTAGATCATTGGTCCACATATTAGAGGTAAAAATAATAAATAAATAAATAAATTTGACTACGAACATTTGACTCCACAAAAGTGAAGTTACATAGCATACCATTAATCGAAACTTCTTCCCAAATGATCCAGTTGTGCTGTCCTACGTCAGTTACACTCCTCAACAAAAGTGATGGTTTATGTAGACATAAACTAAGATATATATTGTAGAACAACCAATGAATAGTATGAAGAATACTTCTTTACAGAAAAGTAAGAAAATAGTTATTTTGCCTGCCATGGCTATGAATATGGAAATTAGTTTAAGATCTCTTTTCTAAAATAGGTGATGGCACAAAGCAAAAGGGCAGATTAATATTTTAGTTATCTTTTCTGTAAAAAGATTAAAAATTATCAGAAAAGCACATCAATGTTTACTGAAATACTGAATTGTTGTAACAAGCAAATTTTCAGCAATCATTAATTTAGTATAAATGAAAATTATTTCTCCTTTTTTTAGTGTGGTATTGTCACAGAAAATGATTTTTAAAAGCCACGAGATTCACATGTCACCTGTAGCATAATTCTAATTACCAGTGAGTTTTAATCCATGCTTCATTTTCTGCTTTTTAATCACCATACAAACATAATTCATGAGTTTGTATAATTTTCAATATAATAAATATTTGTTGTATTTTCAATGTGATAAAGATATAAGAAATCCAAGATGGATAACTAGTTAAATTTATTGTTTACTCATTATGCCCATATTTTCTGAGTCATGATAAATGCAAAGATAATGCATGATAATGCAAAGAAAATTACGTTCTAATTGCTTTTTAATATATATTCACAAATGTAAATTTAAATATTTAATCACTTACTGAAATTTTGAGATGGCTATACAATATAATAACAAATATAATTTCCTCATAATCAAACTAATATGTAAACTGCATTTAATTTCACATTGAAGCTCAGAGGCATTAAAACTGACACACATTTTTGTGTTTACAATGCAGTCAGTTCATGAATAAAAGATTTTTATGGGACCAAGACTTAAAAAAAAAAATGTACTTGTGTGACACATGGGTGGCTGAGTCAGTTAAGTGTCTGACTCTTGGTCTCTGCTCAGGTCATGACCTCATGGGTCATAGGATGGAGCCCCGCGTCCATCAGCTTCATGCTGAGAGTGTCTGCTTGGGATTCTCTTGCCCTCTCCTTTTGCCCCAGCCCCTATTCTCTCTCTTTCTCTCAAATAAATAAATTATATACATATATAATTTATTTATGTAATTATAAATATTATAATATGTACTTATATATATAATATAACATATATATATATTTTTTTTTTTTTTTAATATACTTGTGTTGGGGCCCAACTGAGTGGCTCAGTTGGTTAAGCTGCCTTCGGCTCAGGTCAGGAACTCAGGGTCCTGGGATCGAGTTGCTCCCTGCTTAGTGGGTAGCCTGGTTCTATCCCTCTCCCTCTGCTGCCCACCCCCTCACCCCACCCCGCTGTGCTCTCTCACTTGCACTCTCTGTCAAATTAATAAATAAATAAAATCTTTTAAAAAAAGAAAATTTATTTAAAATAAATACATAAATAAAGTGCTTGTGTTGGCGGGATACAGTTAGGAAAACAGAAATTCTGTTGTATTTCAATAGAGAGTTTTTAATTTAGGCAAAAGGTTAAAGAGATACTGGAAGACTAAAATGACAAAGTGGGTACACTGAAGGGAAATTGAAATAGTAACTGTTGTAAATAGTTAACATCCTTAGGACAGAGGAGCAAAGGGAAGGGGGTGTTTGGAAACTAGGAACTTGGAGCAGGTACCCTATCTTACTGGGACCAGATCTTAGAGCAGAGGGACCTATCTGGCTAGTACTGATCTCTCAAGAGCTTACAAATCAAGATCAAGTTCCATAGAGATAGAATCCAGACCCCAGTAGCTCAGCTGATGCACCTATGAATTTTGGATTCTAAAAAGGTGGCACTAGTGGTACATCTTCTATGTCATAACAGGTCTGCAAGGGTGGAAAGGAGCTAGAATCTGAAATAAATTGCAATTTGGAACCAATGCCACAACGTGGATAATGTACCATTGCTTGGGTTGTGCTATCAGGAACTGACAAGAACCGTCTCTCCTAAAATGTATGGGTTGTAGATTCAATGTATATTCAATTCAATTCAACCAGCCTGGCAGCGGTTCCTCCTCCTTCCTTCCACTCAGCTAGTGCCCCATCCTGGCAGAACCTACCAGGGAGCCAGGTGGCAGAAAAGTAATGCAGTTTGCAGAGTTCAGCTTCTGTCTCATAGAGACTAGAGGAGTAGATTTCGTTGGAAAGACAATTGCTTAATAACCAGCACAGTGTCCAAAAGCTGGTTTCAAAACCTGTCTTATAGGGAGGGGCGCCTCAGTGGCTCAGTCCATTGAATGTCTGCCTTTGCCTCAGGATATGATCCAAGGGTCCTGAGGATGTGATCCAAGGGTTCTGAGTTCCCTGCTCAGCGGGGAGCCTGCTTGTCCCTCTCCCTCTCCTGCTGCTCCTCTTGCTTGTGTTCTCTCTCTGTCAGATAAATAAATCAAATCTTTAAAAAAAATCTGTCTTATATAATAATATATGTTACATTTATTTCTAGCATAGCAAATTACCATCAACCTACTAGTACTTACTGGTGTACCTAAAACAATTACTGAAGGAGAAAGCATGATTGTGGTATATGTGCTCAACTCATATCATGTGAATCATGGTTATTAAGATTTATTTTTAAATATCCTCCTGACTTGGGGATATTAGACTCAGATTTCAATGAATCAATTGCTAGAAGAATCTAGATTAAAAATTGGTTATATTGTAGGACTTAAGTCTCAGATATAGTGACAGAAACCAGAACCCGCATATTTTGATCCTCAGTTCTGAACTGGTGTTAATATAACACAATTAGTGATTAAAATATTTTCCTAAATGATGAATGTGTATTTTTAAGAAATGTTCATATATTTAATTCAGCAAATATTTATTGACCACCTGCAGTGTGCCTGATATTGTCTAAATTGCTAGATATGCAAAGATGAAAAAGAAAACCTTTAAAATAGAGAAGTTTCTAAAATCTATGATATAATATACATTACATTTGGCTATTTCAGTCTGATACTGTCTATAAAATGTGTTTAAAATAACCAGTTAACATACAACAACCACAAATTTTTACAATGATGTTTTTCCCTATATGGGCCATATTTTTTAACCTCCTGGTGCATTTGTATGAGAATAACCACAAATTAATGCCTGATATCACCTGAGGGGGTCCCTGATGCAATCAATATAAACCAAAATACTCTCCTGAGAAGTAAATGCAACTTGAGTTGTGTGATAACGTCTTTCCCTTAACTGACCTTATACTTTAACTTGCCTGAAACCCACACAGTTGTTTTCTGATATTTTGGTTTATTTTGATCATCTGACAGCCCCTTAGGCCAATGCTGTACACAGCCACTATTAGCAAGGTGTTTATGCTTTGGTAATGCATTTCTTGAAATCACATTATATACAAGTTGTATATAATTTACAAGTTGTTGTAAATAGTTAACATCCTTAGGACAGAGGAGCAAAGGGAAGGGGGTGTTTGGAAACTAGGAACTTGGAGCAGGTACCCTATCTTACTGGGACCAGATCTTAGAGCAGAGGGACCTATCTGGCTAGTACTGATCTCTCAAGAGCTTACAAATCAAGATCAAGTTCCATAGAGATAGAATCCAGACCCCACTATTAGCAAGGTGTTTATGCTTTGGTAATGCATTTCGTTATAGGAATTCAGATAAAATCCTTCCAGCTTTGGGTTGCAGTGTCACCCATAGATGACTTTTTGCATTTATAGAATATTTTCAATTGATGGTATAAAAACATTTTTAAAACAACAGGGCATTAACTGGATTTCTCAGCTGGGATGTCCCTATGGCAGTGTCCTATACTCTAAACCAGCAAGGCTGCCAAAAGCCACCTGCAAATTTCACCTTCATTTCCTTTTTATTTTTTGTGTATTTCACAATAATTGTGAGGTAATATGTGACTGGGGACATGTCATTGTGTTTTACTCTCTCTAACAAAACTGTTAACAGAAATACTGCCATTTGCCATGGAAAAACATCTCACAGATGGAAGCTGAGTATCTTACCTACCACTCAGCTTCATGCTACTGATATTCAGACTAATTAACTAGATCCACCTAATGACATATTTTTCATTTTTCATGTGGCTCTATGACATATTTCTGTTTACGAGGACAGTTTGACCAATCTATATACAATTTGGAAAAATATAAAGCCTGCCAAAACAAATTTGTTACTGGAAAAACAGCTGACAAATTCTAGGGCATTTGGATATGGAAACAATTGGCAAATTGTCCATAAAAAGTAATCTCGAGAAACATACTGATGTTTCTAACTTAAAAAAATAATAATTAATAAAATCATGAGTTATAAATAAATAATAGATAATTTTGTCACCAAGCATTTATTGGTGGTTACTATGCCCAACACTCAATGATATATGGCTCCTTATAAATCCCTTGTACTTTCTATTCTTGTCTGGGGGTTCTGTAAGAATCTTAGGCCAAACTCTTTTTCCTTTGTATAATAATTTTAAAGCTTACTGAAAAAGCTTACTGAAAAAGATAGCAGAATCTAAGAAATGATTTATAATCAATTTGTATTTGAGGTTTGACAATTTCAAACTATTCAAAGTTTATGAAAATAAGTATAATGCCACAACTTAATAACCAGCAGTGTCCAAAAGCTGGTTTCAAAACCTGTCTTATAGGGGCGCCTCAGTGGCTCAGTCCATTGAATGTCTGCCTTTGCCTCAGGATATGATCCAAGGATCTGATTCCTCACATGTTATTCCATGTGGAGCAAAAAATGTTATTCCAATTACATATGAGGAAATTAATGTTTACAAAGAGTAAAACATTTTGACAAGATGGCATAGTTAATGGCAGAGCCTGAATTGGAATTTATGCTTCCTGCTATCTAGATGAATGCACAGGATAACACACTATTCTAAATATTCTCTAAACCTTAAGTAATTCCACCAAAAACAAAAAGCTTGGTTTTTTTTTTGAAGTCTCATAATATGTATTGTTAGTGTACACTCATGCTAAGCTCAGTGTTTTATAGTTAGTTCCTTGTACTATAGGCATAGTATGGTTCTCATCAAAGTGTAATTGATTACTTATTCATATCACCTACTTTGCCCAGTACAGTACCAAGTTGATGACTCCCTAGTGATAGATTATTATACAAAATGTTATTCTTTCTGATTAGAAATTATGTATAATTATTTCACCAATGTATCTCTACACAATGCAATGTTTGGATAATTCACAGCAAAAATTAAAGATAATTCTAAATGTAATTGAAATGACTAATATCTAAATTATATTGTTATACCATAACCAAGAGTACTTATATAAAATACTGTATGATATCTTATACTGAATCAAAACATAATGTATAAATAGATGGTTATGAATTAGTATGGGTTTCTGTGGATGCTCTCAAATACCTTGGCTACTTTGGGATTAGAACTAAATATCTTAGAAAACAGAAATAAGGAATGCCTGGGTGGCACAGTTGGTTAGACATCTGCCTTCAGCTCAGGTGGTGATCCCATGGTCCTGGGATAGAGCCCCACTATCAGGCTTCCTGCTCAGTAGGAAGCCTGCTTCCCCCTTTGCCTGCTGCTCCCCCTGCCTGTGTGCTCACTGTCTCTCTCTCTCTCTAACAAATAAGTAAATAAAATATTTTTAAAAATAGAAATAAAATCTAAGAATATTATTTTTCTCAATACCTAACATAAGGACTTTAATCAATACTTGTGGAGTGAACATAATTATATTATTATATCTCAACACTTCTTTTTGAATATCTTACTGGAGGTGAAGTACACTGAATTATGTAAAGGTATTCAAAGCTGAATGTGATTCTTTCAGTCCTCCAAAATTAAGAAGTTTTCCTTTATTTTTTAACAATTTATATATTATGATCAAGGAAATGTTTTCTCTCTGAGATTCTAACATGTTAAACATTGATGAGAAAGCCATAGTTTTAAGCTTCTGTCACGACTGGTTTCTTATTCAGAATTATAATTTAGAAGGTGAATTGAAGATTGATAAAATTACTCCATGCCATAAGGAGGCTTCTGTCAAAGAAACTTTGCTTTGCTTGGGCATCATCTAATCTATTTGTCATTGATTTATACATTGAGGGTGAGGTTCTATTTTATTTTATTCTATTTTTTAATTATTATTATTATTATTATTATTATTATGTTCAGTTAGTAAAGTTTTTAAATAGAAATTCAAAAGTCCAATGTTCCAAGACTCAAGATGGCCTATCTAGAGCTTTGGATGAATGACAGAATCTAGATTTTTAAAAATTAATTTTCTATGTGTATCAAACATTGCCCAGTTTTAAAGCAAGTGGCACACCATCTTTCCTTCCCTGACTTCACAGGTGAAAATGCTTACTCTTATTCTAAAATATGCCAATGAAACTAAAGATAACAAACATTTGGAGATAAGAAATAAAGATATTGGCCATTATTTCAAATGTATGACTTTAATAAGAAATTTAAAACATACCATTATCATATTTTTAGCATTTTATGGCACAGAACACATTTTTACTAATATAATATGTGTTATCTTTTTCGTATTCTTGTTCTTTTCTATAGAACTCTAATTTCAATGAGTATAGGATATGTGGGTTTATTTTCCCACTGGTGATTATAGTGATTAAGTTTATTTTTCCTCTGAGATATCAAGACAGATATTATAGTAATTTTCAGATGCAAAAGCATCTATGTTTAAGTAAATTTATATTGCTTATCACATAAAAAGTTAAAATAATCAGGAAACATCACATATAGTTTTGTTTTGTTTTTTAATCCTACAGCAACAAAACACAAGAGGACAGGTGTTTTGACACTACACTGGACCAGGTGTTAATTCTTAGCACGCTTTGAGCATCCCATAATGACAGGAATTCAGTGTTCAGTTATTCTAGTTAAATCAGTAATTACACAGCAGTTGAAAAGTATTAAAATTTGGGTAAAATCAGTTGTTTAAAACTTTAGAAGAGTGTTAATAATTTTTTAAAAAAACCTTGGTACAATATGTCTCAGGACTAAATCCCTGAGATTCCCGATACAGTTCATGAGGTTCATGGTTGAGAGCAGATGCTTTGCTTGTGTGCCGGCATCTGTTATTAGACTATTATTCACTAGGACTTTGTAATTCATTCTGAGAGATACTAATATATACTTCACCTAGAAACATGTTTGAAAGAATTCAGGAAGGAAAACAGGGAAAGCTCGTTTCTGACCCTGATTTTGACACCTATCAGCCGTGATGTTTTACCAAGTCAGTTTCCACTTCTGGAAAATAATGAAATTTTCCTAGGTGACCTTAAAACTACAGCTTAACTGACTTTTTAAATTGCCTTTCTGATATACCACAGTATTTATGGTTAGAGTTTTCCTCTCCATTTCCACAGCCCTCTACACTGTCCTAACGCTTTTGATGTGTCGTTTATATACTGTAAATGTAGAATTCTTGAAAGCAGGAGATGGTTTAGATGATTCTTTAATCCTTAACACTAGCCAAATGTAACCATTCACATGAGTTACGTTTCTGTTTGTTGGAAGAATAAATGAATGATTCCTAATGTCTCTTCTAACTCTAAAAATCTATCAGATTTTGTCTGGATTATCACCAAAGTTCTTTCCAACTTTAAAATTAGATAGTTCTATATTCATCTATTCCATACTTAGATTTTCTTAAGGAACTATGTCATCTACCTTCAATAATGTGATGTTGGAGTATTTGACTAAAAAAAAAGTAATGTATTCCCTCACAGAAAATATTGTTTAAATACTAAATGTTAAATAACTTAGTGTGTTATGTTCTTAATTCCCATTAAGAAGGGAATGATACACAGAGCCTATTTCTACACTGTCGTTTCTTATATTACATTGTCTCTCCATGTACTTGAATTGCTTTTCACTGGCATGGATCTCTATTTTTATTTATGGAGGTTTTTTGTGTTCCAGTTCTGTAACTAAGGTAATGCTCATCAAATTTTGAAGCTGTTTTTAATTTTCAAAGGATAGGTTTATTTTAATTGAAAATATAATACTTAGGATATGTCTTGAGGCATAATCCTTAAAACAAAATAAAAAAAAAAAGAAAGGAACATTGAATAAAACTTGCCTGCACCCTGCTTTTTCTCAAGTGGATAGAACTGTTTTGTCAATAGCTCCATCTGCAGACCAGGGACAGCTTGTGAATCTTGCTTAGTGATCAGTTTGTAAAGAACGAGCTCTCAGCTCAGAGTTGTCTATTAAAATTTGATTTGAAAGACAACACCCGAAGACACCTTTTTGAGGTTAATTCCTTAGCAGTGTCAGGTTTTATATGATTTCTGAGAGGATAGCTGTAGGCTCTGTCGATGGGAATTCACTGAGAGAGAGGGAGAGAAGGAAAAGGAAGCAATGCCCATTGCTGAAGGCCTGCAATCAAGCATAATAAACTCTTCAGTCAGCTGTTTAAATAAGTACACAGCAAATTAATTTTTTCCTTTTTTTTTTCTGCAAAAAATTGATTTATCTGACCGTTTTCCCCCATGAAGGCAGTTTCTTAGCTGTCATGTACTCAGCGCTCTTTGCCTAGCGATGTGAGAACAGTTCAGTTCCCACTGCCAATGCTATAATTTCAGTAGTTTAAATAATATGTGCTCCTAGTAGTGGTATCGTCAGCAGTGATTCTGCATTAAAGGAGGTGGGTGAGGGGATGAGTTTTGCCATGTTTGAATGTATTTTCTGCTGGGGGTCTCTAGCTTTGGAACACTAGAGGGCTGTATAAGTCTTTTCTTTAGTAACCTGTAATGGTCTTGGAATCCCTGAGAAGATGGGGTTCACATTATATGTTAAAATCAAATCTCAGTCTTTGAAAATGCAAAAAAAAAAATCAGCAGAATTCAAAAGGATAGTGTATACTCGTGGCTAGATACATACATGGCACCTCCCTTTATACAGTGTCTTTTGAAGCATTAATTACTAGAATTGAGAACACCTGCTTATTGAATGTATTGGTCTTCAACGCAACTGTACCTTAATTTTTAAATGGCCATAGATTTTTTTCCCATAGAGACATCAGAGGCAATATGTTTTCTTACATAATTAATATGTTTGTAATGGAACACATTAATGTAGGATGCGAAACGCACATAGTTACAATAAATTTGTTACTATGTGTGCCATATTCAGAACAGCAGGGTCGTTATGAGGCTGAGATGAGGCAATGGCTGATAAAATGCTTTGAAGATAGGCAAGTGCTGTCTAAGTATAAGGTGGCTATACCTATTGTTGTTAATCAGTAAGTTTCCATGGTGTAATGGTTTTCAGACAGTGGTTTCTGGAACATAACAGACTGACTTAGATTAAGGAAAATTGCATTCTTGGTGAAGCAATTTATTCAAAACCACATCACAAAGAAAGAGAATTCTCTCATACTTTTTGTTGTTGTTGTTTTTGGCTTAATTGCTTATATAGATCAACTTTTAGTTTCAAGCTAATATGATCCTTCTGCTTCTAATTTCATGCTGAATAAATAGCAACACTTTGTGCATGTCTGTTCTTAAATACTCTTTTTGAAGAGTAGAAAGCACCTTTACGCAAGACGCCTACACACATGGTCTCTATTCACCAGTTAAAAACTGAGGAAGAGTGGGAGACAGATCAATCTATGTAAACAAATAGAGGGAGCACGTGGTCTAAATAGTCTATTTATTACAAAGTTGAGATAACAACGGATGTATGAAGTGTAACAAACGTAAGAGGGATAAACAGTGAACTTTAGGCATTTGTGGCAGAAAAAAAACAGGCAAACTTGTTGAGTCAGGTGTATAAAGTAGGTACACAAATAGTCATGGAAAAAAGGCAGACTATGATAAAAGTCTCGGAAGAAGAAAACATTAAGAGAAGAGAATAGTATATGTAGATGTAAGTGTAGAAAACCCTTCATAAACAAGGCAGCCTTTGAAAGAGAGGCTTGGGATTTGGTAATACACTGAGAAGTACAAATGAAGAAAATATTTTTTTTTAAAGATTTTATTTATTTGTCAGAGAGAGAGTGCAAGAGCAAGCACAGGCAGACAGAGTGGCAGGCAGAGACAGAGAGAGAAGCAGGCTCCCTGCTGAGCAAGGAGCCCGATGTGGGACTCAATCCCAGGACGCTGGGATCATGACCTGAGCCGAAGGCAGCCGCTTAACCAACTGAGCCACCCAGGCATCCCTGAGGAAAATATTTTTAAGGAAAAAGAAAAGCATGGACAAAGTTTCTCAGGCAGAAAAGAGGAAGACTTAATTCCACAACATAAACTGTAATTCAAACTAAAGAATTTTAAACTTTATCCTCTAGGAACTATAGTGTAGGCAGTAGGAATGGGAAAATGTCACGATCTCTTGAAGAAAGTCATCTTATTGCACTAAGTGAAAGCTATGAAAAGGGAATACTTGAGGGCACTTTGCAACCTTATTTCACATTTAAGGTTTGAAATAGATGAGGTCAGTAGATATGGGTGGGAATGAAGTCGGGAAAATTAAGGAATAGAGGCAAAAATGTGCATGACTTTGTGTATTTATTGATTCGTCCAAAATCAGTGCCAGATACTGGAGTTCTAGAAACCAATAGAATATATAGTTGTAGTATCCAGTAAGTAACAAATTCAAGTATAGAACTTGGAAAAAGAAGTCTAAGCGTGTGGAATTGGGAGAAATCTACATAGAGTAATGATCAAACTAGAGTAGATATGAAGCCTAAGAGCAGTAAAGATAAAATGATGGAAGAAAGCCCCAGGAAATGCAATTGTTGAGGATTTGGTAGGAAATTAGTATGACATCAAGTAGAGGAATAAGTGAAACAATGTAGAAAAAAGTACGAAGAAACAGACATCAGTAATGCAGAATTTTAAAGAATGGCTACTTAATAGTTTGAAATTCTGGAGAATGGAAATCCTTATCTCAAAAAAAGAGAGTAACTCGGGCATCTGGATGGCTCAGTTTAGCAGCTGACTCTTGGTTTCAGAACAGGTAGGTCATTCTCCTGATCATGAGACTGAGTCTCACACTGGGCTCTGCGCTCAGCAAGGAGTCTGCTTCAGATTCTCTCTCCCTCTCCCTTTTCTTCCAGCTCACTCTCTTTCTGTCTCAAATAAATAAATAAAATACTTTAGGAAGAGAGAGAGCAACTCATGGATTTACTATCTGTTCCTTTCCTAGAATTTCTATGTTTGAATAAAGCAAATTGGTCCTGGAATCAGTTTGGTCCTAGAAAAACTTCTCAGCTTATTGGAGTTTGTGATCAACTCAGAAGAATAACTTCTATGTCTCCCATAATCACCTTTGTCTCATGGGTCACCTGCAGTTTACTTTGTAGCTACCCCAACTGTATCTGGTTCTACTTTATGTCTTTGGGCATAATTAGGACCCAGGGCTTTTGTTCTGAATAGTCTTTTCTAAAAGTTCCACTTGTCTATATTCAACCTCCTCAGATTTAAGTTTAGGACTTATAATTAAAATTTTGGCAATCTGTACTTCTATTTTCTGAACCGAGTAGTGCTCATTTTGCTAGTCCTGTATTCTGCCTGGGAATGCTACCTCTGAAGGAAAGGGTTAGGCCTTTATTCAAAATCTTACTAGTGAATTACTCGCTTATTAGCAAATGTTATAAAATGGTAACAAGTAAGAAATGGTTACACTACCACCTGCAACTGTAGTCACAGACATATTAGATAAGATCAATGTGTATTTTCTAGAGAATAAATAATTTTTACTTTCTTTTGTGGTTTTTTTTTGTGTGGCATATGGAAAAATTGGGATTAATATGTTCTTTTACTTTTTTAAAAGATTTATTTATTTTGGTTGGGGAGGAGCAGAGGGAGAGGAGAAAATATCAAGCAGACTCCCCACTGAGTGCAGAGCCCGATGTGGGGCTAACTCACACAACCCATGAGATCACAACCTGAGCGAAACCAGGAGTTGGAGGCTTAACTGACTGAGTTACCCAGGTGCCCCTAATTTGTTCTTTAAATTTTTTTTTTTTTTTAGATTTATTTATTTGTCAGAGAGAGAGGGGGAGAGAGAGAGCGAGCACAGGCAGACAGAGTGGCCGGCAGAGGCAGAGGGAGAAGCAGGCTCCCAGCCGAGCAAGGAGCCCAATGTGGGGCTCGATCCCAGGACGCTGGGATCATGACCTGAGCCAAAGGCAGCTGCTTAACCAACTGAGCCACCCAGGCGTCCCTAATTTGTTCTTTTAATTGCAAACATTTATTTTTTTAAATTTTTTTTAAAGATTTTATTTATTTATTTGAGAGAGAGGCAGTGAGAGAGCATGAGCGAGGAGAAGGTCAGAGGGAGAAGCAGACTCCCCGTGGAGCTGGGAGCCTGATGCGGGACTCGATCCCCGGTCTCCGGGATCATGACCTGAGCCGAAGGCAGTCGTCCAACCAACTGAGCCACCTAGGCGTCCCGCTTTTAATTGCAAACATTTAATTGAGACTATGGGTTGACTATATAGGTTGACCTCTCCAAGAGATATGAAATAGTACTACATTGATGGTGTGCCCTTAAAGTATTGAATAATTTTGGCTATTGATTTAGAAGATTCTAATAAATTTCCCAGAAGTAAATTGAAAGAAATAAAATAAACTTCTGCGAATAAACAAGGAATACTTCAAGCTCTAAGAATGAGTGCCATCACAACTAATACTTTATTTCTTAGACAAGAAATGCAAAACAATTACTTTCTTCATATATGCATAATCAATGATATGATTTTAAAGGGAGTATACTCACGTAGAGTATAAACTATATGTAACAGAGCATGAGAAAAATCCTTTTCTCTTCCTTTTATATTGCTTTTTAGTAAAGATCATGCTTATTCGAGCCGAGATTTTACACTCAATCACAAAATATAATACCTAGTTCATAAACAAAGTAGGAATTCATAGACAAAGCTTATAAATCAATTCCTTTTAAATTTGTATGCAGGGACACCTGGGTGGCTCAGTCAGCTAGATGTGTGACTCTTGATTTCATCTCAGGTCATGATTTCAGGGTCCTGAGATCGAGCCCCTCGCAGAGCTCTGTGCTGACTGTGGAGCCTGCTAGAGATTCTCTCTCTCCCTCCCCCTTCTCTGCCCCCCCACCAGCTTGTGCAGTTGCACATTTACATGCATGTGCACTCTCTCAAGAAATAAAAAAAACAAATTTGTATAGAGATGTTGTAAACTTCCAAGTTCAAGAATTTCCATTTGTAATAATTTAATTATAATTGTTTCCTCAAAATACCAATCATTGACAAGAATAGATAATGAAAAAATGTATATTGTCAGGCTATCCTTATTAATGACTGACTGTGAACATTTTAGGTGAATACTTTGTAGTGTTACATTTTATTTTCTTGCCATAATTTATCAAAACTACCTCGAAAAAAGTGATGTGTAGTGATGATGATGATAATTACGGTAGTATTTCCTATAACGATGATTAGGATTAGGATAGAGTGTTCCCGAAACCAGTTAAGTGATGTGTATGTAAGATATATTTTAGCTGATTTACAAATGAGAAATTAAGAGTTGGGAAAATTAGATTATTTGTCAAGGGCTACATCCACTTAATATAACTGTATCTTCCAGCTTCAACTTCTGTTGTTTCCTATTTTGGATCCTAGGCTGCCATAAAAGCTTTTTTTGTTTTTTTTTTTATTTTTAAAAATAATTCATTTCCTTATTTGAGAGAGAAAGGGAGAGAGAGTTGGGGGAGGGCAGAGGGAGAGGGAGAGAGAGAATCTCAAGCTGACTCCATGTTGAGCCCCAAGCAGACTCAGGAACCTGAGAGACCATGACCTAAGCTGAAATCAGGACCTGGACCCTGAGACCAGGACCCTGAGCTTAACTGACGGAGCCACATAGGTGCCTCAACCATAAAAGTTTTTAAAGTATGGTTTCCTATCATTACTATTAGATAACCACTATTATTATTTCCTAAAGAGTCATCATTTTCATGTCACTGCTTTTGATCAATGTCACTGGCAGCATGATCTGATCTCTGTCTTTCTCTCTCTATGTCTCTATATATAATATATACATAATCATGTATGTACATATATATTACATATATAATCATTATGTATGTGGGTATATATATATATCTTTTTTTCCCATTTGGAAAACAAAAAAGAAACCAATAAGCAAACTTCTGAGGGACAAATGCATTAATAATTTTGTGTGCCCGTGAGCTAAAGACCACTTAATTTACTAGGTCAATAGCTATTGGTTGCTGCTGGAGACTCTTCTGCTGCTTTTCTTACTCATATGTCTGCCCTTCAGATTTGACTTACAATAATTAGGAGCTTTCCAAGAGATTCCATAATTTGTGCAAAGAATTTCAAGTATTTATTTATGTATTGGTACGTTAGAGTATAGCAATAGGTAGGCTAAATCAGAGAAATGACCAATTATTCAGAATAACCAAGGGGCACAATTGTAATTAAAATACACGACTCTTTAATTGACTATTGTGTAGGAGTCGAGTAAAAGATGGATAAAGCTGCCATTTGTTTTCTTGGACTATATGGTAACTCAGACATTTCCCAGCTATTGCTAAATAAAAGGATTTTTTTCTTTTTTTGCAATTTCATACTATGTACAAGGCATTGTGCTACTCATTATAAAAACATACTGGAAGTATCAGAAATAGTTCCTTCCCCTGAAACCTTCTGACCTATTCAGAAGTCTCTATTTAAGGCATAATCTTGAAAAGTTAAACAGTAATACATAAAAAGATATTCATAAGGAATTATTTTATAAATGGATTATATGAATTCCTACACTTAAAATCTCACTATGGACTACATTCCTTTAGAGAGATATAGAGTAGGAAAAGGGCTTGGATTTGGATTTGAAAGATGGCAAAAATTGGGGTGCTTGTGATGAGAAGGAAATACAATTGGCTTTGTTTCATGAGACTGAACGAGGAGATGTAGTTCAGCATAAAGAGGAAGCCTGTGGGTTCTGTGTGCATACCCTCAGATTTTAAATCTATGCTTTCCTGGCTGTTTCCTCATCTGTAAAACAGAATGATAATAACATCTCTCTCCTGTGGCTGGCGTGAGGATAATTGAAGCGGAACACTTAAACACACTGCCTACTGACAGAGCGAGAGCCAGCTGGTGTTATCAAGGTAGAGGCTGGGAATGCATCCACGGGACCGGGACCGCAGTAGAGGGTTCGAGACAGTAGCAAAATGAAATATTACAATGCCCGTGGTTAGTGTGGGGAAGCGGAATTGCGAACATTTAGAGACTCCTCTAAATTTTGCTGTAACTAATGCCTGCTTGTTTTTGAAGTCAGTGTGTTATTGGATGACTCCATTGAGGGCAGCAACTAATGACTTGTGACAAGCATGACTTGTCAGTTAAACCATGTAAATTGATAATGTGTCTGGACTAACCTGGTGTTAGGCAGATAGTTTGTGAGTGCCTGCTGGGCAAAAGGGGGAGAAAAAGCGACAAATAGAAAGTGTCTTTTAGATTTGGCATCATCACTGAAGCGTCCTTGATTGTGGGCTTTTACCTGCCACCCACCTTCTGTGTCATAACAAGTTGTAACATTGTATTTAAATGACAACCACCACTGTAAGTAGAATTAACAAGGTGGTGGTCCCTAGAGGCATCGTAAAATGTTCCCAGCAAACCCCTGTCATTTGTTCCTAACCATTCTGTGGACTAATAAAAGCCAGAAAAAGCAAGAAATAGGGCTGCAATCCCATTCTCTCTGCAGCTGCTCATGTAAGACCACTGTTTTCCCCGCACCTGAGATGTTTGCCTGTAGAGAGTTATTTTTCAAGCTGCCTGTGGAAACTGAACAGATCCTAATGCCGCCAATAGCTTTTAAAGCTTCAACTCTGATACAGCTTTGAAAGTAATTAGATAAAGAAAATTAATTCCAGTTGGGAACACATAAAACATTTCATTTGGAAACTGAATAAACATGCATTGGAAATAATAAACATGAATAAAATTATAACTATGATAAATATAAAATATGAAAACCTAAAATTACAATATGTTCTGACTTTTTAATATTTCCATACAAATTACTGTTTTGTTAGCACTCAATAAAGTACATAGTAGCCAGGAGACCAACACAACAATCAGAGAGGACACTCTTTTTGTGCAGAGCCTCTGGGCAGACCCAAACTCTGAGACTGAGCTGGAAGCAGAAAAAGATTCTGCAAAGCGCAGCAGAAGCAATACATCAAAGAATGCTCAATTGGACATTTTCTCTCTCCTTCTCTCTCCTTCTCTTTCTCCCTCCCTCTCTCTCCCTCCTTTTCTTGTCTAGCTAAAAAGAAAAACAAAATAAAACAGAACAGAACAAAAACATGATAGATATAAACAGAGACAGACAGACAGACATAAAGATAGATGATACATTCTCAACAGGGGAAGTATTGCCCTAGGGGATGAAAATGCATTTCGGGGAGCAAAAAAGATCTTAGATGTTCTAATGATTATAGACGCTCCAAAGAAAGGGCCACAGTATCTAAAGAGGTATAGTGTGTGTGTGTGTGTGTGTGTGTGTGTGTGTGCGTGCGCGCATGCACGTGTATGATATTGAAGCTTCACAGGGCATGGGTGATTAAGGACAAAAGTGTCTAGTAATAGCAGTGAGATGATGTAAAAATACTGGGAAGCACTGCTGTAGTTATATATGGACTTTGGGTGGTGGGTTCCTTCCATCAGGCCCTCTGATTATACGGCGAAGGCTCACAGGACAGCAGCATCATGGAAACTAAAACCAAAACAAATAAAACAAAACCCTTCAACTCTTATGTGCATATATTTATTCTAATAGGTACAATATCAGATAAACATACTTCACTTCCGCTGAGCTTTGTGGATATTTATGAAGCGCCTACTGTATGCTATGCATTGTACTTCTGGTGGAACAGAGCAGTTACTGTGCTCGTATGGAGTGTACCAGCTGAATGAAAGAAGACATCAAACCATCATTAGCAGAGAGGCTGTTGGGAGGAAGAAGGAAGTTCCTCCTCCAAGCTCTCCACTTTGAGAGCGCATCCAGAGGAGCCCTTGGAAGGGGATTTTTAATGAGATTTGGGTGATGAATAGAAGGCAGCCGGGCAAAGTTCACAGAAGAAAGATGTTCCAAGCAAAGCTACCAGCATGATCAAAGGCCAGAGGTCAGAGGCAGTGTGACGTGTTTAGGTAAACGAGTGGGATCCGGAAGGCTGAGATTTGCTGGCAAGGACGAGGTTGGTGGAAGACAACGAGGCTGAAGATGGAGCTCAGAGGTGGATGGAGGCCACATAGATCATGTTAAGCATTTTGGAATATATCCCAAAAGGAAAGGGACACTGTTGTATAATTTTAAGAAGGAGAGTGATTCATCAAAATTGTGTGACTAAAAAACTGAATTAGGTCAAGTTAAATTTCCAATGTATATGAATATCTAACAACAGATTTCCTTCCAAGTACTAGTAAATACTCTTATAAGCACATCAGGTTCTTGATTAACATAAAAACTTTGAATGTTGGAAACCTTGCTTGGTAATATACTGTCTGGAAATTAGAGAAAAGAATGCAGGGCCTTGTTTACCTAAACACAGTATGCACAGTTTCGCTTTGTGTAGTTTCAGTTCCCTGCGGTCAACCCTGGTCTGGAAGCAGACGATCTTCCTGACCTACGTCAGAAGGTAAATAGCAGCCAAATACAAGTACACAATGCCTACGTCATTCCCTTCACTCGTCTTCTCTTGTAGGACTTTTATTATCTCACACCAACACAAGAAGAAGGGTGGGTGCAGTACAATAAGATAGTTTGAGAGAGAGAGCACATTCACATTACTTATTTCTGTGTATTGTTAGAATTTTTCTATTTTATTATTAGGTACCATTCATCTTTTAGTGTGTCTAATGTATAAGTTAACTTTTATCATAAGTATGTATTTAAATTTTTTTTAAACTTATTTATTTGTCAGAGAGAGAGGGAGAGAGAGCGAGCGAGCACAGGCAGACAGAGTGGCAGGCAGAGGCAGAGGGAGAAGCAGGCTCTCTGCCGAGCAAGGAGCCCAATGTGGGGCTCGATCCCAGGACGCTGGGATCATGACCTGAGCCGAAGGCAGCCGCTTAACCAACTGAGCCACCCAGGCGTCCCATAAGTATGTATTTATAGGACAAAACATAGCATATGTACAGTTTGGTACTATGCGGTTTCATACTGAGGTCTTGGAATGTGTCCCTTGTGGATAAGGGGACTGTATATAGAGTGTACTTGTAGGGGTAAAGCTATTGTGACAAATTTTTACAGGGCATGTGGGACAGTTTGAAATAAGATGCCTGTGACATTTGTCATGCATTTGTGCAGTTAATGTGGCAGTCCATGTTGATGAAATGACTCAAGACAGAATTTGAATAAAGTTAGGAATGTAATTGAGCTGGTTTTCCTGACTTGCAACATAGGAATCGTATATGATGCCTATGGATTGGCTGGGGCTAGTCTAGCCCTGGTAATGGGAAGCCAAAGACCCTCTGTGAGCTGTAGGCAAGAAGTCTTTTGGAACAATGATTATTTTTTCCTAGAGTTTAAAAGGAGTAGAAGATTTTAAGCCATTTTTAAAATAAGGATACGCTGTTGGGCTGCGTGGGTGGCTCAGTGGGTTAAGCGGCTGCCCTCTGCTCAGGTCAGGATCCCGAGGTCCTGGGATCGAGTCCTACATCAGGCTCCTTGCTTAGCGGGGAGCCTGCTTCTCCCTCTGCCTGCTGCTTCTGTTGCTTGTGCCTGCTCTCTCTCTCTGACAAATAAATAAATCTTTAAAAAAAAATAAGACTATACAATCCATTAAATTATTCCACCAGCCTATCACTGCTTTTCATTCGTTCACAATATAAATTGTGAATATAAAACAAAAGTTTACCTCAAAATATTTTCTATAAAAACAGGTGAAAAACTGTAAGAATTTAATAATCAAAGCTTTTGGAGAATGTAAATAGTTTACATGTGAACTAAAAATACACTGCAGCAAAGGCATAAAAATAAAATCTATTGTCTATTTTGTTTGGTATCAGTACATAGTTATTATGAATATATGTATAATATTTATTTTTGGTAAGTTCATTTTGTTGTTTTCTCCTTTTTTGAATTATATTTGGCTGCAAGAGTATAAGACATTACATTTAAATTCATATTTCCTTGAAGTAGATTGCTTTTGTAGTTCTGTTTTGAATTTCTGTTTAGGGGAGTTTATTTTGGTACTGTATATTGTGTACAAGTTCTCACTGGTAGTAGCTCCTGAGTTCACTTAGAAAGCTACAGGGCTTTTGAAATGCCATTAATCAAAATGGGAAATTATAAATGACAATGCAATTTTATTTTTGGGCAATAACCTGTGGATGAAAGTAAGATCTGAAAAAGACCATAAGCTTGTCTAAAAATACTTTGTGAAATAATGACTCCTAGAAAGCAGAGTATTATACAGTGAATGGATGTGACTATTGCCTTTAAATTCAAAATACTAAAAAAAAAGAAAAGACTAATCCAACTAAAACTACCCAGGTTATCTAGAGAATAAACTGTGTATTAAGCATAATGGACTGCAAAGTTGACTGATTGGCTGCATTCTAAACTGGCAAGATCCCACTAAACTGTACTCTTATCAATGAAAAGAAACTTTACAAATTACCTGTAACTAAGATGGTCATTGTTAGAAGGTGAGGAAGCATTGAATCAATGTCTATATTTTTGTGTATTATTTCTGTTGCCATTTGATGTAGATCAGTTTTACAAACGTCCAAGATGATGAAGCATAAAACTGAAATGCTACTTGGTGACAGCATGCATACATCATCCATGCTGTTGTCAGTTTCTAAAGTGCCTCAGACATAGTTGATCTTCCATATGTATTTGCCAAAGAAACTGGGGAGTTGAAATTGTGACTCTGAACTCTCAAACATGTTCTGACTCTTACTAGAAGTAATAAGAATGAAGAAGATGTGAAAACCTTAGCTAGGTTATCAGAATTCTTTAGTCACATTAAAGAATTTTTAAAAAGGAATTTAATTGGATGGTTTATCCCATGAATCATCTGCCTCTTTTTAAATAGAATTTTCAAAAGATCATCTAATTAAAGATGCATTCAGGACCTTGCCATGTATCAGGTGAGCTAATTTTCAAAAGCATTTGCATATAAAAATTATATAAATTGTTCTTTTCAGCATTGGAAATCTATGCATATTATATCACTGAAAGCAATTATGTCTCTATATTCTTAGATAACATATTTAAATAATCTATTGGGGATTTGCTTTTCAAATTAAATTACTGTAACATTAACACTGCTATATTCTTACAAAAATGAAGGTTTCAGATACATTAATTCCAATTTAAACCTTTTCTTCTTTTCATCTTTCAGAGCATTGCAATAATAATTTGGAACAAAAAAAAATTAAACACACATGAGAAAGTTATGTTGAGTTGGGATCCTTAGTCTAAAAGCTTCAAAAGGCCCATTATTGGGTCTAGTGCTTTTGCCTGTATGGTTATGCACTGGTGAATGCATGTGTTATTACAATGTGTAAAATACAATTGAGTTCAATCTTTTCAAGGTTTCAATTCCATCAAGCTATCATTATAATTATGTTGATATTTGTATTATGGCACAATGAGAATTATTTGTTGAAGTTTTACAGTTAATAAGAAATTATTAAGGGACTATACCTCCAAATTTTTAAAGATGCAATTGCTTTTTCAGAATACCAGTTGTGTGTACAAAATGTTCAAGAACTTGACAGTCACTGCATTTAAATGATTTGAGGGGAAAAATGCTGGAAACAATTAGCTTAATTAAAGTTTAATTTGAACACATATTATGTATTTATACAATATATTCATGCATCCAAAGTGATCATGGTGAGTAGGTTAAATATAATAAATATGTACCTAGAAGACGTATTTTGCCTCAGACCATGTAGAGGACAAGGCCCTTCTTCGAATGGTGACTGGGACTCTACCCCTTCTTTCTTGGAAAAGCAAACCGAAAAAAAGTGCCTTAACCATGAATCCTAGGTTTGTTTCCAAGAGCCAGTGTGAGAATCATTAGAGATTTTTTGACTCTACTTTTTCTGCAATTGCTCTCACCCATCTAAATGGAACTTTTTAACAACTTCATCAAAGTTTACCTAAATACTCCACTCCATTTCCATAGAAACAATATTTCTTTTCTGCAAGTTCATATTATTTCATAACATGTAATTAGCTTATATAGTACCAATAAAATTATCAGTGAAGCCAACAGATTGGGAACAAAAACAACTTGATGTGGTAAATGCCTCATCCCAACATTGGACACTGACATGCGCACACCAAGGCAGCTGCAGAGTGCCCTGTGAGCTCTGGGTCTCCACACTGCTCTGGGCATCAGTGTGGCATCAGTACAATGCGTATGGCTTATCAACTATTCAAGGAACAGTGAACAATAATCCATTAATTGCAAGGCAGTTTGGAGAGATTATTTTACTCTACTCAAATTGTGACCTGGAAATTTTTTTATTAATAATCTGACCTCTTTGCAAAACCCACAGAGGTTCACATAATATGCAGCTCCTGGAGAAATTTCTCTCTCCCTCTTCCTCTTTCTCTCTCTCTTCTCCCCCTCTTCCTTCCATATAGGTATATATTTATATTTATGATTATGTTTATTATTTTTTAAGGTTTTACTTATTTATCTGTCAGAGACAGAGAGAGAGAGAGAGAGCGCAAGCAGGGGGAGTGGCAGACAATGGGAGAAGCAGGCTCCCCACTAAGCAAGGAGCCTGATGAGGGAGGGCTCCAGTCCAGGATCCTGGCATCAGGACCTGAGCCGAGGGCAGACACTTAACTACCCTGGAATTCCATGTTTATTATTTGTACGTTGAAATATCATATTTGTGACCAGCCCAAAGACCTCTGCACTGGAGTGCAAATATAGTTAAAGAGCCCACATTTTCCATTTCCTGATCCAGTTATTTTTCCTACTTTTTTCTAAGAAAATTCTCTTTCTCTGGTTAAATGTTCCTTCCAGTATAAAGGAAAAATTACTACGGTTGATAATATGCAGAATATATTCGTTGTATTGGCAAACCCCGTTTCCAGTCTTGGCTTTGTAATGACTATTTGGCTTTGTACATGAATAAATTATTAGGTATATGTGATAAGCTTAGAATAGTGCCTGGCCTGCAGTGTTATGTATATTAACTATTACTAAGTTACTCAATCACTCAGAGACTTAGTTTCTAAGCCATTTTAATGGGTATTTCATAAAATAATGTATATTAAGAACCTAAGTGACTCATTTCTATACTACATACAAGGGTTTGTGTTCAGCTGTGGCTCACTCATTTTAAATTAGCTACAAAATTTTGAGGAGTTTTCCAGGCTTAGATGTAAGATCTAAGTGCTATACATCTATGTATTCATTACTTTATTTATGCTAATTTATACATTCAAAAGCATATGACTTACCATGACAATAACTGACTGTAATATTTGTTACAGTTATTAATGAACTTCAGAAATAAATCTCTAGTGAAAAATAAAAGTAAGGATAAAGGGAACCAAGACAGCAAGCTAAAGCCAATCAGAAGTAGGGGGGAGGAACATTAGGAGTAGGTGAGAGGGAAAATGAGAACCACAAGTGTATGAACTTTATAAAATAATCATAAATTTTCATAATTTATAGAATAACTTACAATGATATGATAAATGTCTCTTTAGAATATTTTGTTCATGATTTTTAATATATAGTTTAAAAAGAAATTATTGTTTCTAATTTTTAAGTAAAAGTGAAATTCTTTTTTAAACAAATATTCAAATACAAAGCAAGTATTTTAAAAGGAAACCAAACTGTCACTGAAGCAGGATATTGACTAATAAATATTTTTAAGAAATATCTTCAATACCACATGTGCTATTTACTTTAAAACACTTTAAAAATGTTCCTATATATCTCAAACCAGCTTATTTACTATTGTAGAGCTAAAATGAATGGAATTCATATTTATACAACTTCAAGAAATAATAACATTGTTGACAAGTGGCTTTTTATAAGTTCAAGGCACTTAAAATGAAATTTCACATTGATTAGATAGCATTTTAAAAAATTCTATTATCTTAAAACTGCTGTCTGGGCATTGTGTTTATGGTTTTTTAAATTGCTTTATAAAGAAGTTAAGAGGACAGGTACCATGATGGCTGTACACCCTTTAATGATTTTCTAACTATGGTCAATCCATTAACCTTTAAGACATTCATGTATCACTATCTTTATCTTCTTGAGTTTGAGGCTGAAAGAAGTTTTAATCCACATATCTACTTTGAGTAGTTGGAAATGAATCAATGTTGACATGTAAATAGATCTCCTTGTTTTAATAGTATAAGGGAAAACAAATATTACAAATTAGGATTGCTAAGTGCAATGAACATTTTACAGAAAAAGATGTTTCTGTACACCCAAGGGTCTACAGTTTCATGATTTTAACAGTTAGGATTTGCATGATCTGCTCTCCAAAACATAAATGCGGGTCAGTTATAAAATGAGACCACCTGTGCACATTTAAATTCAGAATTGCTTTTTTTTTTTTTTAGTTAGATTTTGGATTCACCAAGAGATAGATGATAGTTACCCATCATGAATCCTTAATTTCAATAGCAATGTGTTAGTTTTTAAGAGAGTGACCTAATAAATGAAAACAGCCTTGGTGTTTGGAGTAACAGACCAAGATAAAGATCTTAGCTTTATCAATAACGTGTCATGAGAACTTTAGAAACTTTATAACCTATCCACAACTTTACAAGTTTTAAGCATATATGTTAGGTCACCTGAGGATATGGGCAGGTGTATTTAATTTTTCCCTTTATACCCTTGCAGTGTTTCAGCCAATTTTTTGTACTGATTAAGAATAATTAATGTTTTAGGTTGGTCTGAGGGAATAGGATTTGATTACTGATATTATGTGATATGTCTCCATTGGACTGCAATGATTCTGATGATCTCTTTTATAGAGGATGAGTAATTCAGTGCATGATATTAAAATATGAAGCAAATACTTTCTCGCTATTTTTTAAAAGTAACAGTGCTGAGGTAAGAGTTTACTTGGGATGCCAAAGCTAACTGGCATGAAACAAAGTTCTTGAAATTGTGGTTCTTCATGCTGTGAGGATTGAGATAGTATACATGAAAAAAAAAAAAAGCACAGAAACTGACAAGTGATGGATGCCCTTAACAAACTCTGGACCTGAAAATTTTTTTTTAAAAAAGCACCTATTCATGAATGTTAAAATTGTCTAGATGTAATATTAAGTTGTTATACAAGGTTGGGGGAAGAGGGGAGGAAAATTGAGCAATCTGCTTGTTTCATATTCATGTAATGCTTGAATATAGAGCAGAACAATAAAAGTAGGAATGAAAAGATCTAAAAAGGAAAGGGAAAAGATTTCAGATGTTAGACCCCTCTTTCTGCAAACAAGAAAACTGACACAGTGTGCTTAACTGCCTGCATGTGAACAGGACCTTCTTGGTGACAGGGCTATGAAAGCCAGCGATGCTGGTACCTGCTCTTAGCATTCTGTGCGAAGATGAAGGAAGGGTCCGGCAAGGAGGTAGTATTTGCTAGGTGCCAGGTGGAGATTCTGTACTATGCACTATAACACTAGGTACTTAGTCATCCCAAGTGTAGACATCATTATGATAACTTTAGGGAGGACACCTGAAACTCAATTTCGTTAAGTTACTTGTTCCTTTCACAAGTGCGTAACTCCAAATAATGGATGAAAGGTTTAATCCTCTGTCAGCTTGGGTACTGACTGTACACCCTGTTCGAAAGTGAGCATTTTTACTACTTTGTAGGAGATAGCAGCATTTATAACCAGAAACATTCACAGAACAATTACCAGCACCATTCTCTGCAAAATCTATCAAGACTTTGCAACTTTGAAAACCAGATATCTTTGTATTTCTTTTGGCCATTTAATATATTATTCAAAATTGTAAGAAAGTGATATTTATGACTTCAAAAAAGAGCACTTGGAGACAAATCAAACCGTAGGTAAAGGCACAGGCAACAGGCTTCTGAAAAGAACACACCGGTGTTTGTAATTTTGTTTATTGAATTTTATTCTTTAGCTTCAAAACTGAAACTCTACAAAAAATCTACAAAATGCAAACGTAGGATTTTATCTGAAAATCTTCAGTCTATTTTTATACATAAGGAATATGAGGCATCAGGCGTTTAAATTTCTTGTTTCCACAAAATTCCCATTTAGTTTTCTAGTGACATTAAACAAAACTCACAAAAATTAAGATTGGAGTAGTAAGTGGAAATACGAATCATGGTAAGAGTTAAATGCAAAGATTATCAGGACAGATTTAGAATTAAATACACTATGGAATGCCTGGGTGGCTCAGTCAGTTAACTGACCGACTTTGGTTCGGGTCATGATCCTGGGGTCCTGGGATTGAGCCCTACATGGGGCTCCACACACAAGGAGGGAGTCTACTTCAGGATTTTCTCTCTCTCTGCCCCTCCTCCCCGTTCACTCTTTCTTTCTCTCTCAAATAAATAAATAAGTCTTAAGAAAAAGAATTAAATACACTGTGAGATGCTTTTAGAATCATAATTTAATGGTAGTTCCCCTTACTCCATTGGAAGCATCGGTTAACTACACTCTTACACCTGAACTCAATGTAGGTTTTCATGTCTGTAGGAAAATTTTTGTTGAGTTTTTTTTTCTATAAGGTTTAGAGCATTTTAGAGAATTGAAATAAATATTAATTAAAGTAAAGTGAATTCCATTAAAGGCAAACATTTATTTTACAGATAACTGATTCAAACTCACATACCCACAGTTGTGGTACAATTTTTTTAAAAAGCACAAAAGAAATGCAGTTACTACTTTTTCTAACCCTTACTGTTAATTATATCCCTTTGATAACCCTAATATTTAAGGAAAAACTTCTATATTCAATTTTACAGTATGTAGAAAGAAAACTAAAAATGTAGGTTATACAAACCTACAACCTTTGTAGGTTATACAATTCCAAAGTATAACACAAGTTAACATAATGGTTTGCCCACAGAGCCCATTATATTAATATTAAACTATATCACTGGTTATCCATCTGTATTCAATCATTTCTTAATCAATAAGATATAAAATGGAAATCCTTTCTACATATGTAAGGGTTGTCAATACATTATTGATAGTTCTTTTAGTTTATACTAGAGTCAAGCAGATGTGACTTTTCAGGGTTAAAACAAAATGTGATAATTCCTTTGGCAATTTTATCAGGCGATTTATTTTAGAATATTCATTTACTGTGGATATAAGTAAAGATTTGTAAATCATGCTCATAAAATTAACACCACAGATTTTAAAATGCTATATTAATTGTATTCTTAATATTAAACATTTTGTTTGATGGTGGGAAAAATCTCTTGTCTGATATTTGAAGAAGATACAAAAATTATAAATTAATTCCCCATAGTTTATGTGAAAATTGTTCTAATATTTAATTTTATGTACTCTATAAATAAAATTCAAAATAATATCTCCTAATTTTAGACCTTATGATAGTTCCCTAAATGTGTTGATGGCAACAGAATGTTATCATAATCTAATTTCAGAGCAAAAGGATAACACAAAGAAGACAAATTAATTGAAACAATGTAATTATTTAAATAAATTATTAAATTAAATGTTATTAAATAATGTAAATTATTTAAATGAATGCCATGGAACATAATATGTTAATTGGGCCTGTATCTAGATATCTAGATATTTGGCTTATGTAGTGACATAAGCACTGAAATTGAGAGTGGATTGTGTGTTAGTTTACTAGGGCTGCTTTAACAAAGTACCCAAGCTGGGTGTCTTGAACAAAAGAAATTTATTTTCTCATAGCCCTGAAAGGTAAAAGTCTGAAATCAAAATGGTTGCAGGTTTGGTTTCTTCCAGGGGCTTTGAGTGAGGATCTCTCTGTTCCAGGCTCCTCTCCTAGGTTCTGGTAACCTCAGGATTTCCTTGGCTTGATGGTGTTGTCCCTGTGTCTTCATCATCCTCCCTCTGTGTGTGTCTCTCTGTGTCTGTCACTGTTCAGATTCCTCCTTTTGATAAGGACACAGTCCTATTCCATGAGGGCCCACCCTAATGACCTTATTTTAATTTGATCATCTGCAGGGACTCTATTTCCAAATAAGGTCACAATCATAGTTATTACAGATTAGGATTTCAACTTTTGGGGGATGTAATACAATTCACAACATATGAACCTTGTATAAATTCACTATATGACCAAGGCTTTCCAGAAATAGTGATTGTTGCATATGAATATAAGGAAATATATTTGTTTCATTTAGTATCACACAATTTCTCTCTGTCCTTGAATATTGCTCACTTTTCTCACTTAACTGAGTGCCTACTGTCTTCTGGGAGATATGTCAAAATATATTCATGCCATCAGGTTGGTTAAGGTTCTGTTTTTTTAAATATGCTGCCCTAAATGTTTGGATCCTGAGCTAGATCTAAGATAATATTTTTTTTGTAGCCTTTATCTCAAATCTCCATTCTTTTCTTCTTTCCACATACATTTATTGAATACCTACTATGTGCCATACTTTTTATTAGGGATATCTCATTATTAATTATTTCAGTCAAATGAACAGATTACTTAAATTGCTCTTTTTAATTTCACACTTCTATTTATTTTATCTTTTAACAAATATTTATTAATACCTACCATATCCTACTATTTTGTTAGGTGCTGGTGAAACAAGACAAATAAAGGCACTCCCTTTATGGACCTTAAATTCTCAAAATGGAATTTAAATTCTTTTTTCTTTTTCGGGGGGGGGGTTAAGATTTTATTGGAGTGCCGGGTTGGCTCAGTGGGTTAAAACCTCTGCCTTCAGCTCAGGTCATGATCCCAGGGTCTTGGGATCGAGCCCCGCATTGGGATTTCTGCTCAGCGGGGAGCCTGCTTCCCCCTCTCGCTTTCTGCCTGCCTCTCTGCCTACTTGTGATCTCTCTCTCTCTCTCTGTCAAATAAATAAATAAAATCTTTAAAAAAAAAAAAAGCTGTACAAAAAAAACTTCTCTGTAAGATTTTATTAATTTATTCAACAGAGATAGTATGAAAGAGGAAACACAAGCAGGGGGAATGGGAGAGGGAGAAGCAGCCTTCCCACCGAGCAGAGAGCCCGATATGGGGCTCAATCCCAGGACCCTGGGATCATGACTTAAGCCGAAAGCAGACACTTAACCAACTGAACTACCCTGGTGCCCCGGAACTTAAATTCAAATAATATAGCAGATAATTTTAAAAATCAAAATGAAAAATTTCAAATAGGAGTGTTAATAGAAGGAAAATAATAGGATAGTGGAAGAGTCATGTTAGGGAGACATTTATGCATGGGTCTACTTTACATACAATCAAGGAAGTCTTCTTGGAGGAGGTGCACTTTGGTTGTCTATAAGAGAAACCAAGTAAAAACTTTTGAACAGATATGATTACTTATGTTTAGTGTCTCATTTACACATTACATGTATAAAGTAAAAATTTTGTGAAAGGTTTTTTGTTTTTTTTTTTCCAGTGTGTAGTTAAGAAGAGTGATCCTTGTAACACATTCCTGATGGTTCAAAGGCCCTTCACTATCTTTGTTCTTTTCATGTAAGTGTGTCATCTCAGATAGCTACTAGTTAACTCCAAGTGTGTGTCTTCTTATACTTTTGTAGTTTTCTTGCTTTTCTCCTAACTTCCACTTTCTTATCCTCCATTTCTTTTTGGTTTCCTGAGGTGTTAGAGGGAGGCTCTGGCTGGTTGCTAGGAAATACGGCTGCAACACCTCTGAGAAAGTTGGCTCCGTTTCTGTCAACCTGGCACAATTCACACATCTTCAATTCGCTTCATTATTTATTGTTTTGTAGAACAGTGACAGGATACTTGGCTGGGGGAAAAAAGAAAAAAGATGGAAGGCAGCTTTCTGCCCCAAGGACATGCAATTTAAGTTAGACAATTCAGACATAAAACACAATGGCTGAGAAACTGTTTTGTTTTCAGAGTGAAAACAACCGGAGTTTCCATTCTTGTTTGCGGAGGTAGCAAATTTACCATAGGACATATTTTCTTAAAGAGTAAATAGATGTGGAGAGATAGACAATGCTGTCTTTACATTTTATTCTTTATGGTTCAGACTAACTACTAGTCAGATTTTCATCCCTCTAGTGAACTACTAGAAACCATTCCATGATGTAGGCTCAGATCCGTAAGCACGCATGTAGATATTTCATTAGCTTATAGGACGAAAAACAAATGCAGTAGATTCAATGAGGTGAAATCAAATTCAAAATCAGATGCAAAATGAGATTATCTTAATCAATTATTACCAAAAAATGTAGGTGAAATATTTCCCTAAAGAGTCTGAAAATGTTCTGTCTAGCAAATCAGTGATCTGAAAGCAGGGGGACAGAAATTATTGAAAATGAG
Source organism: Mellivora capensis (assembly GCA_004024625.1). NCBI lineage: Eukaryota > Metazoa > Chordata > Mammalia > Carnivora > Mustelidae > Mellivora > Mellivora capensis. The sequence goes on from PISX010008517.1 coordinate 65,005, forward strand.
TATGAAATAATAATGCTACAATGAAACTGTAAAATCTGTTAAATACACTAGATTTAAAAATCTGAGGAAATATTACTATTGTCTCTTTGTTAACAGTGAAATAACTTAGATGTAGTGGGTGCTCAACAAATGTTTGGGAAGGAAGGGAGCAAGAAAGAGTCTTCAGAAAATGACTGATTTACAATAGTAAGTTGCTTTCAAAATTCTGGTCTGTGAAAGCCGGTTGTTCTGGAAATACTTAGAGGGTTCCATATTAGATATACATTTCCCCAAGAAATTCGTATCTTACTATGAATTGCTTAAGAAGAACAAGTGGGCCACTTAGATTGTATATTTATAAGAGAATGAATAAAGCTTGGATGACAGTAACCCAAGAAATACTAGTATTTCTGAGTTTGGGTCCCTTCAGTATGGAGTAATTGTGGGTAGGATGTCACCACATATGTAAGATTTATCTGCAAAAAGAAAACATTTAGGATTTTGGATCCTGGAGGAAAAGAGAGATGAGCAGAAAGGGACGTTAGACAAACTCTTAGAAAAACAAATCACTATGTACCAGTTGTGTTGAAGGCCAACTATATAGCCATGTATACCACCAAAATATGTTGTATCTTTAGTTATAAAATATGATTGACAGTGTTTTATTTATATATTTTTTGTGTGCTCTCAAAGAGAGAGAGAGCACACAAGCAGGAGGAGTAACAGGCAGAGGGATAGGTAAGCTCCCCACTGAGCAAGGAGCCCGATGTGGGACTCAATCCCAGGACCCCGGGATCACGACCTGAACTGAAGGCAGATGCTTAACCGACTGATCCACCCAGGTGTCCTTGATTATATTTTTATCACTCACCTTTTCAAACTGTTCTAAAAGAAGAGGCAGAGAAAAATAATCGCCCTAATCTGCCTTACTGAATATAGACTGCTAGGAATTATAACTATAGAATCTACAGACACAGGGAAACAAGTAAGTAAGTTAATTCCCAACCTCCTGAATCTCATATCTTTTCAAATCATTCAGTGGATTTTATTCATTGTGCTTATTCCACTGTAAAATTAGATGTACAAAGAAATACATAATTCTTTTATTTGCTATTGGTTATAAATCTTTAGAACAAGCTTAGGCTACAGTTATTTAAAACTATGTATCATGACCACATTTTCAGGTTTTTTCCAATATTTAGTTAATACTACATAGACAGATACTTATTAAGATTCATTTAGTTGTGAAGCTAAATATAGCTTGCTTTCAAATTATATTGGTGAGATATAATGATATATGATATATAATACAATACTGTGCATAGTACTAGATAGGTACGCTACTTTCAGGAATACATTATGTAGTTAGGGAAATATGATAGCGACTCTGTATGGCAACAAGAATGAATTCATACATGCCCATTTGTAGGTATAAACAGAACCCAGATTTTAGTAATTCGGAATGATTTATTAAAGCCATTAAGCAATAAAATGTTGTAAATTTGGAGTTCTTAACCTGTGATTCATGAACTCTGCTAGCTCCATGGACATGGGTTCAATAGTTCAGGGTTCCTGCAAACCCCAATATGTACGGTACTTGCATTTGGCTGGAGAGATTTCATTCGATTTTCAAAAGGCACTGAGAAAAACCAAGAAAGAAACGAAATTTAAAATCAGAGTAAACAATCATTTTGTAAAATTCTATTCCAGTGTATTTATGTTTCCATTGCTATAGGTGTTTTATAAGACATCCAAATGTTCGAGAATAACAAGGCTTATAAATAATAAACCATGACATTTGTGAGTGCTTTAGAGTTTGCAAAGACCTTTCACTTGGGTGACATGCTCCCAAGTTCCTCCGTCTCTCCTGTCCCTCCTTCTTCCTTACATAGTCATCAAGCCAGGCGCTGTGTTAGGCACGGGCACCTTGTGCCCACTGTTAGATCCATTCTGACAGGCTTTTTCTCTCCCTTTCTTTTCTCAGCTTAGTCTGCTCACTTCTTTAGATAAAATGTGCTGAAAGCCACCCTACTAGTTCTAAAGCTTGATGTCCTAAATAAATGATTTATATTTTGAACCTAAGGCTGGCATTATAGCTTCCTTCCATATATCATAGTTGCTCTTTTTATTTGGTTCACAAGTATATTGAAGTTTCACTTTCCTTAACTATAAAAGAAGAAGAGAGTAATAATAGCCCATCTCATAGGTTTGTATGAAAAATAAAGCTGGGTATAAATTTCATATGTTCAAATATTTTTGCTAATACCTGGAATATAGCAAGTCAAAACAAATATCAATAATTGCCAGCCATTACTAGGAAGTAACTAATGCATTGTGAAAACCTCTTGATTCTCACAGTCTGTTGTAAATAGGAAACTCTTATCATGATTATTAATAACAATAAAAATAGGTGGTTTTCCTGTGGAGAATCTGGCACATTATAGAGCAATTCTTCTGGAAGCTCATTCTGGAATCTGCCTGGCTAGCATGGTGAAAATTCCTGAACTCTTTATTAGAGTACAGAAAGGTATACTGTATCTGTCTTTCTAGGTAGTTAAAAAAGGAAAAGCTATCCTTTAATTTACTTCTGGCATTTTCTACAAATGGGGTCACCTTATGGAGCTTCTGGCAAAATAGCTTTAGGAGGTTTCTTCAAGAGCAACCAAAAGATAGAAAACCATAGAATGTTAGAAGCCAGTTGGAAGAATCTGTGCCTGAGGAGCAAATGGGACCCGGAGCCAGCTGGAGCCGAGAGCAGACATCCAGCAGAATTCCATCTGGACCCACACAGAAACTACCCTTGAAGCCCGAGCAGCATGGAACACTGCCTGGCTTTGACCTGGTCTGGTTCTCCGGCTGTCACCTCTCTGCTCTGACCAGCAGCCTGTTCCACATTTGACCTGCTCTGCTTTTCAGCACTGACTTCTGGATGTGCCCCTGTTGCCATGACGACCAGTCTTGGTTTTGACTCAGCCTGGCTTCTGGTCACAGCTTCTGCACTCATGCACAACTGGCTGCTCAGTTCCTAGCTTTGGTTTAATTTGCAACCTTATTTGTACACTTGCTTCGGGTCTCTAATTCAACAGTAACCTCTTTGGTTTTATTCACTGAATTGAGGTCCAGACCCAAGGTCCCAAAAAATGGGCCCGAAGGAGAAAACTTCAGTTTGATTATTTGATGTTATTTGGGTCCTGTCCATGTCGCTCTTTAGTGGATGGCTTTGAAACAGCACTTCATTACTCACTCCTAGTGGGGAATGCTTCCCTACCCTAATCTAATCTCTTTTGAAGCCATAAGTAAATCAATCCTGCCAGCATGCATTTATTCTTCTATGAATGGTGCAAGTGTTAACTTGCATGAATTTATATCAATAATTCAATTTAAAATTATAGTGAGCACAGACAAGGGGAAAGCATGTGTAGAGGACAATACTGGGCAGGTAATCGCCACATAAATAATAATCAGGCTATGCCAAGTACCTCACAGGTGCATTAAAAAATAATAACAACGACAAGAAAAACAGAGCAAAGGGAGTGTATTCATAGGAGGCAGAAATGATGTATATTGGGGACGCCATGGAAGTCTTCATTGTGGAGTTAAAATTTGTTATGGATCTTAACGAATGAGCAGGATTTGGGCAGAAGTTGCACAATATATGCAGACCTAGCAGGATGAGAAAACAGTGAGGAAGAAAATATGGAATTGGTAAAACATGGAACATCATCAGAAAAGTAGTTACCTGTCTGTTTTGGTAAGAGGATAATGTTGGTACAAGAAAATAATCCAAGAACAAAGTTGACCGGTTGGCTAGAATTTTCCATAGAGAGCTTCGAAGCTTGTGTGAGGAGCATACATTTTCTTATATAGGTACTGGTAAGACTTCGTATATCTTACTTAAATGTTAGGAAGATTATTTTTTAAGTTGTATGGGAGAAAGACTGGGGGTGAGTTGCAGGGATAAGGAGAAGCCTCAGAAATATTCCAGGCAAAAGTGTAGAAGTGCTGAAACAAAGAGAGTAAAAGAGACTATAGAAGTAACAGTGGATAGGATATACATGGCATAGAGTAGACATGAGAAGGCTACACTGTTTATCACCATATCTGCACTTCTAAGCAAATTATTTTCCATAGGGATTATAGATCATAGTTTAAATGAGAAATGAGTCACATTTCTTTTTTTAGAAAGAGAACTTTAAAAATGAATTATTTCTTAACTTCATAGAAGGTTTCAGAAGCCACAATAGTATCTAGGACAGTGGTCCCTAAACTTGGCAGTGTATCAGAATCACTTGAATAACTTGTTAAGTTTTTAAAATTTAGTAGGTATTAGGTAAGATGTTTGAACCTTTATTTTAAAAAAAGCAAGTAGCTATTTGGGAAGGGATCTGAAAATTGCTGATGGCAAGACACAAGTATCTATGTTCAACCTCCAGCTTTCCCCGAAGTCATTACAAACTACCACTAATGCTCTCTTGACCTGATGGCATCGTTACAAGTTATTTTAATGGCAACTCAATAAAATGAATCTCTTATTTGTCCTTATCCCAAATAGATAAAAGTATGCAGACCGTAAGTGGCATAATTATGTATTCATGCAGACAAATTATTCAGAAGAGAATTTCAATAAAATAAATCTTGAAGCTGTTTAGAAACACTTTTCTCATTTTTTAATGGGAACGACTATTGGCCAATTAGACAAGATTGTATTTTTTATGTAGCTAAAGGGCTAGTGAACTTCTCCCTCACTGGTCTGGTTGGATAGATTCAGTGTGCCCTGCTAGCAGAATTACAGTTGAAAGTCTGTAGTTCTTTTTTTTTTTTTTTTTAATCTTGCTCCAAGCTCCATGGTGCTCAGCCAAGCAAGGAGCTCCTATTGCCTTCAAAGATGGTTCTTCACTTGAATGAGCACTGTGGGGTGCAGAGCAAGAGGAGAGTCTGGCCTTGTGTAAGAAGCTTTAACATATGCTCGTTTTAGATCAGACTGTACCTAGTGAGGACTTTATGGAAACTACAAGGTATGTACACATCTGCATTTCACAACAGGAAATTATAAATTGCAGAATAAACCAGATTAACCTGTATATTTGAGAGAGATTTAGGACGTTAGGATAAAAAAACATATAAATTAGTGAATTTTCATGTCTGGATTATGTAGGTATATGTAGGTAGATTTATGTGTATGTCTTTTACTTCTGTGAAAAAATTTTATATTTTGGAATATAGGCCACTTTTCTATGTTCGTGAAGATACTTGCATAGTTAAGAAAACTTTCATTTTTATTTCTCAAATCTCTTTTCGTCACTAACTACCAAAGATGATAATATATGCTCTTTTCCCCCAGGTCTTCTCAGACAGTGCTAATTCAGTAGCATTTTTCTCTCCAGCTGTCAGGTTCTGCCCAGATTTTTTTTTTTTTTTTCTTGACATTTGGGAGGATCCTGCTGCCCTCAGTGCTGTGAAATAATAGTAATGGTTATAGAGTATTCCAGTTTTGTTTTCTTTGGATGAATGTACACCTTAAATATCCCAGGAAAATAATCTCCTAGGTAATATAAATAAGAAGTCTGCCAAAATATTTATGAAATATCCTAAGCCAAAAATATCAATAGGTGCTACAACCTAGCTAAGAATAGGACAAATTTATCATGTCTGTTTATAGGTCTGTTTACCTCCCTTCACATCATTTCAGCTATGGTTGTTAAGATTCTCCCACTGAGACCAGTTTGTCAAAAAGATGCAGAAAAAAGAAGATACCGAACAGTGTCACTTGACATTAAATATGTAACATTGTTACTTATTTTGAAAAACATAAGCGAACTCTTGATGTCCCGTGGTCTTAGAAGATAATGACCTCTGAAATCTAAACTAGAAGGGTTTCAATTCAAAATTAGTTGTAAGTCTTAGTCACTAATTCTGTCTCTCATAGTTTTCCTTACCAATTTTAATATACTACCTCATGTTGTGAAACAGAATTATTTAGGTCTTACTTTCTCTGTCTTCTCCTATTTGCATTTGACTGGTATTGAGCTATAAAAGAACAGGCCAGAGCCCTCTCCCACCTCCTTCCTTTATCCATTGATCCTTCATCTCCCATTCATCTTTTCCCACTTACCTCTCCGCGCATATCTGAGGATTTGCTCCACATCAGTCCCTTGCTGGGTACTGAATATACAAGATTCAGTATAATAAGTTAGACAATCCGTCTAACTTGGAAGAATTGTGTGGTTTTTTGGACATTTAAGTTCGTTTTCCACATTGTCTTGTTCTTTTTTAAAGATTCTATTTGAGAGAGAGAAATCAAGAGAGAGAACATGAGCAGGGGGGAGGGCAGAGAGACAAGCAGATTCCCCATTGAGCTTGAAGCCTGATGAGGGTTCCATCCCAGGACCCTGAGATCATGACCTGAGCAGGAGTCAGACACTTAAACGACTGAGTCACCCAGGCACCCCCACATTGTCTTTGAATCATTTATTTTACTAGTTCTTTTGGGTCTAATCTTTAATATACTTGAGAATTTTTTTCTCAAAGTTGTTAGCTGCACTGAAGGGATTAAAATTTTTGGAAGCCTTGCTGTCCCTACTCCCAGCACACACACACACACACACACACACACACACACACGTACATGCACTTGCACTTCAAAAGTACACACACACTCATCATAATTTTTCCAATATGTCGTAGCATTAACCTACTGGGGGAAAGTAAGCCTGAGCTATTTTATTGGTTGGCTTTGAGTTATTATATCCTAAAGAGTATATGTGTTTTTTTGTTTTTTTTTTTTATTTGTCAGAGAGAGAGGGAGAGAGAGCGAGCGAGCACAGGCAGACAGAGTGGCAGGCAGAGGCAGAGGGAGAAGCAGGCTCCCCGCCGAGCAAGGAGCCTGATGTGGGACTCGATCCCAGGACGCTGGGATCATGACCTGAGCCGAAGGCAGCCGCTTAACCAACTGAGCCACCCAGGCATCCCAAGTATATGTGTTAATTAAGGTCAGAGGACTGTGCTGTTAGAACTCCAGAACTATATGGTTAGAAGTATAAATCAGGGATGCCTGAAAGGCTCAGTACACTAAGTGGCTGCCTTCAGCTCAGATCATGATCCCAGGGTCCAGGGATCTCCCACAAAGGGCTTTTTGCTCAGCGGGGAGCCTGCTTCTTCCTCTGTGTCTGCCTGCCGCTCCTCTACTGAACTCTCTCTCCGACAAATAAATTAAGTCTTAAAAAAAAAAAAGGAAGTATAAATCAACCAGAAAATGTAGTTTGTTCAAAGTCCAGCCTTCCCCCTTGCATATTTGGAAGTTAGTCAAATAACGCTGCTGGTCCACAGATAGGGTTTGGCTTCTGGCATCAGTTTGTATACCAGTGGATACATTTATTTGGTTTATGATGAACCTAGTTGTAATTGTTAATAATCTTTTTTTAAAGATTTTATTTATTTATTTGAGAGAGAGAGGGCAGAGTGAGAGAGCTTGAGAGGAGAGGTCAGAGGAAGAAGCAGACTCCCCATGGAGCTAGGAGCTGGATGTGGGACTCGATCCCAGGACTGCAGGATCATGACCTGAGCCGAAGGCAGTCACCTAGCCAACTGAGCCACCCTGGCGTCCCAAACTTAGTTGTATTTGTATATGTATGGATAAAATTGTAAGCCAATTTTACCAATTTATTTTCAACCTTTTCATTTGAATTATGCCACAAATTATGCTCCCAGGGTTGATTCAACCATGATTTCATGGTCTAACCCAGATAAATAAGGGTAAACCTCAGGGGACCTCTCAGTGGTAAAGTGATTTTAATTAGTAGAAGATCCTGAAACTGCACATTCAAACAGCCGGTCTTGTTCAGTAGACAATCTTGGTGCCATCAGTCAGAGTTCTCATTCACCACTTGTGAAAGGCAGGGAGCTTTGGGGAAGAGTTGGTGAGGGGTAATGAGAAGTGTCATTTAAAGTTACTTCCTGAAAGTAAAGATCAAAGTGAAGGACACTCATCCCCCTGGCACTAGAATTCATATCAAAGTGTCAGGCTTCAGAGTTATCTCAATTCCGCAGTTACAGCCAAGAAAGGGAAATGCTCAGTTAACTTTTTTAAGAAATAAGGTTCTTCATCTTGAAATTCTAAGTTCTTTTTTTTTTTAAAGATTTTTTATTTATTTGATAGACAGAGATCACAAGTAGTCAGAGAGGCAGGTAGAGAGAGGAGGAAGGAGGCTCCCTGCTGAGCAGAGAGCCGGATGCGGGGCTGGATCCCAGAACCCTGAGACCATAACCTGAGCCGAAGGCAGAGGCCGTAACCCACTGAGCCACACAGGCGCCCCTTGAAATTCTAAGTTCTTAATTTTTATTTCCTTATTAAAGGAAATAGGAAATGGTGACATAATTATGGCTATAGCTAAACCAACATGTCACCAAATCAAAATCCTTACCTCAAAAAGGGAGTGGGGGGTAAAGATTCATATGTGGCCTTGGTTTTTCACTATTTTGTTTATAAATGCCAAATTGTTTAATTTTGGTTTTTTTTTTTTAACTGATATCCTCACTTGTATTTTCAAGAATTGTTTTCTTTTAATACTCTGTATGAATTGTTTTAGATTTCAGTTATTCATACCAAAAGGCTAATAATATATTGTGATTAATAAATTGCTAGATGTATTTCTAGAAAGCATCACTAAAATATTTGCACTGTGTAACCTTAGAACTATCGCTGCAGTTTAAATTGAGTATTAAAGAAAAAATTAAAAAAAAACAAGTTTGATTTTACTCTAAAAAGCTTTTACATGTAAATTTATTAGGCATTTGGAGTCAGATATATGAGTACATAGGTCATTATTATAAGTTGGAAAAGTCAGTAATTGATATTGGAACATACCTTTCATAATCTCAGGCCACCTTGTCTAAACACAACCTATTGCTCAGACAATTGAATGACTAATTAATAAGACCAATGAAAACAAAAAAGGAAACTCAATGTAGAAAAGGGTGAAGAAATGAAGACCTCAAGTCTGTAGTGCAGGTAGCCAGGATAGCTCTTGCTTCTCCAGGTGCCTGAAGTGGTGCTAATTAATGGGTGCTAATGGGCTAATCCAACTTTTCCAAGGAGTGCTTACCAGCCTGGAAAGTTTCTCTTCCAGTATTCTTCCACATCCCAAGCACCAATAAGGATTTGCTTAGCTGTGTGGTGTTATGTTAACATTTTCAACTCACAAGAAAGAAAATGGAGCAAGAGAGCAAGAAAGAGGGAAAGAATGAGATTTTAGGCATTTGTATGGCTCTGAATGTTGGAAAGATTTACAAATACTTACCCTTCTCAGGTAGTGAGACCACATTTTTAATAGTTCCATGGGCGGAGTTAAGATGAGAACAAGAGAAGAAATAGAGAAAGAAGGGACCAAGACAGGGAAGGGGGGGTGTGGACGGACGAGGGGGAAAGAAGCAACAATGGGAAAGAAATGTTCAAAAGTCTCTCAGGAAAAATGTAGCAGGATGCATGTACTTTAAAATTGGAGAAGAAAATTAAAACCTGCTAATGAAAAAGCAAACACTCTTTATTCTGCTTCTTCTGTCAAACCCACAAAACATATATCCTAAGTGGAGGGATAAACCACATTAAACTGTATCTGGTTTCAAATGTTTCAAGGTCTGTTTTAGCATAGTTATTTTTCCATTTTTCCAACTTAGAGACACTTATAATTAAGTCTATGATTTTGATGGTGTTAGACCTCTTTTTGGATAAATAGGGAATGTGTGAAATCAGCCTTCATTCATGACTAAAATTCTATGACTCTTGTCAATACTTACAGAACACTGCTGTAAGGCTAGGGATATATTTGACAGTAAAACAAACATGACCCTATCTTCATGGCCTTTATACACTAGTGGAAAAGTAAGCTAGTTTATCATTGCACTGGTTATTTTCTCTATATATACTTTTTAAAGTTTTATTCATTTATTTGACAGAGAGAGAGTGAGCGAGCGAGCACAAGGAGGGGGAGCTGCAGGCAGAGGGAGAGGGAGAAGCAGGCTCCTCACTGAGCAGGGAGTCCAACACAGGGCTCAATCCCAGTCCCCCAGTACCATGACCTGAGCTGAAGGCAGGCAATTAACTGAGCCACCCCGGCACCCCTATTATTTTCTATATTATTATTATTTTAAATATTGTAGTTACTTTTCCCATCATAGGAGATAATTTAGATTTTCCTTTGCTTTTCTTGTGTTTATTTTGTTTGTACAAATGGAGAGAGTTCATGCAAATAACATGCAAGGGACTTAACCCTGACAATTGCACTTAAAAATATGACCTGGAGCAAGTTAGTTACTGAACCTCTTTAAGTCTATTTCCTCCTTTGCAAAAAGAGGATACTAGTTCATAAGTCAGAGTTTGTTGAATATTATCATTAGTCTAAAGCACCTAGTTTAATGACCAGAAAATAATAGATGCTAAAAAAATGTTAGTTCCACTTTTTTTTCTTCTCCTAGCTATTAACATAGTATTTCATCAGTTCTGAGAAGCCAGAGATTGCAAAGTACAGAGTATCATTATTTTATGTACCGTTAAGAAGATAATGCTGACAAATTACAATATGATACCTCCTTAGCACATTGATTATATGACACATCCTGAGTCTAGAATGCATGTACACATTGTAAGAAATGGGTTTTTAAATTGTCCTCTCGAGACATAATGGTGGTGGTGTTTTAAGTTTTAAGATAACTCATGTTAATGGGTATAGAGGAAAAATAAAATTGATAACTCTATGTGTATACATTCATGGGTGTATTGAGGAAGAACATGGAAATAAAAAGTACATTAATCAGTAAAGGATCATGGGTAAACATTACCCTTAAGAATTGCTTATTCTGTAGTTTAAGCAATGGACTGGAACAAATGAATAAATAATCTTTAAAAACCAGAGGTACCTCTTAAGCTAAAATAGGTTTGTTTTATTTCTTCTTGGGAAATTAGAATAGATGCAAGAATACTCAAAAAACCAAATACAATTTACAGTGATAGCATTTCTTACTATATTCATTTTTTTAAGATTTTATTTATTTATTAGAGTGAGAGAGTGAGTGAGAGAGAGCATGAGAGGGGAGAAGGTCAGAGGGAGAAGCAGATTCCCTGCTGAACAGGGACCCCAATGTGGGGACTCCATACCAGGACTCCGGGATCATGGCCTGAGAGAAAGTCAGTTGCTTAACCAGCTGAGCCACCCAGGCACTCTGTATTCATTAATTTTTAAGTGGAAAAAGTTTTATTTCTGAATATAATGAATGACACTGACATTATTCAACCAACTTACTCAGTAATGTTTTTTCCCCCAAACAAATTTGATTGTTATAAATAACTTGAGAAAACTCAAACCACTCAATGGAAAATATCAAAGTCTAACAAAGACAAGGTTTTCCTGATAGATTTCTTTGACGTGAAAACACTGGAAGACTAACATTAGGCTTATAATAGACATCATGACAGACAGCTAATCCATGTAAGTGAAGGCGGCACTTCACACTCACAAATGAGCCCGGGGTTTTGGGATGCTTTGTCATGCTCCACTGGCAGGAGGAGCTATTATGGAATGTCCTTCTGTGAATTCTTGGAATGAAATACGTAGACAGACAGACAGACACACACACACACACACACACACCATTCAGATCGCCTGGATTTCAAAGGATCACTTCAATGCTGGATATCAGATTTTATGAAATGCTGCACAGAGAATGAAAATTTTGTTTAAAGTCATATTTGGAGTTAGAAAGTGCATAGTTGTTAATCTGGCAAAAGCCATTTTCGTGAGATAACCTGAACCCCGAAGGAGCTCCTTGCCTGCTAGTCTCTTTGTTCTCCTCCTACTTCCTGAACTGCTCAGATTCATACCCGTGTGAAAGTCCATACAGTTAAGGAACTTTATGTGCAGGTGGACTGATGGCAGGTGCCTTTCTTTCATTTGTATTAGCCGCTCACCTAGAAACAGCAGATGCTACTGTGACTCAGTGAGAGCTGTTTACAGAAGAGAATAAGGAAGTGCTTGCTCATGGGAAGTTAAGTGATCCACACAAATGACCTGAGACTTCCATAACTTGTATGAAGCTGGAGTGGAAACTCTTGTAAATGCCTGTCAGTTTTTAGATCCACTGATCTCTACATGCTGAGACGTCCTAACAGATTTCTAACATAGCCAGGCACACACATGTAATTAAAATGCACAAAGAACTTTGTTTTAAGAAGCTCCTTTCTGGGGTGCCTGGGTGGCTCAGTCGTTAAGTGTCTGCCTTTGGCTCAGGTCATGATCCCAGCATCCTGGGATCGAGCCCCACATCGGGCTCCCTGCTTAGCAGAAAGGCTGCTTCTCCCTCTCCCACTTTTCCTGCTTGTATTCCCTCTCTCACTGTCTTTCTCTCTGTCAAATAAATAAATAAAATATTTTTAAAAAAAAGCTCCTTTCTGCTGTTTTCTTTTTCTTATCCCCCCCCCCAAAAAAAACCCCAAAACAAACAAACTCTGACTTGCTCTTCTGGGGCAAGAGGTAGTTCTGCTTTATACTCTTCTTTAAATGTTCTTTTGGGGATACAAGAAAGCAATAGCAAATGTCTGGGAATTCACCAAGTAAATGGCCAAGTCTGCCATTTGTTTTCCTCTCTCTGTGTAAAGGGAGATCTGCAGTGTACCTAACCATTATAAGATATTTCAGACTTTGAATTTTATAAATATTTGTTTGCTTCTTGTCAGATTATTCTATGAGTGGAAAGGACAGAAGCATTAGCTTTTAGAGGCTCCCCTTTCAAGGGATTACGGAGGAGGGGATTTTTTTTTTTTCTAGATTTTATTTATTTATTTGAGAGAGAGGCAGTGAGAGAGCATGAGCGAGGAGAAGGTCAGAGGAAGAAGCAGACTCCCCGTGGAGCTGGGAGCCTGATGCGGGACTCGATTCCGGGTCTCCGGGATCATGACCTGAGCCGAAGGCAGTCGTCCAACCAACTGAGCCACTCAGGCGTCCCGGGATTTTTTTTTTTTTAAACGTCCTCCACCCTGCAGTATTCTCAGGCAAGGCATGCACCTTTAAATGTGTGCGACATGCCTAAAAGGAGTCACTTTCACAGTAGGAGAGTGACACTTATTAAAGAAAGAAAAAAAATGTCATTAGCTTTGGAGGAAAACTGTAGATTTTTTTTTTTTGTCTTTTAAGAGAGAACAAAGTACCTAACCAAATTTGTTTTTCAAAGAGTAGCCTGGATGCAAAGAAGAGGGAACTTTTCTAATTAGAATGTAATTCCAGAAACCTCTGATGGTGTCTCAACTCTACTGAATATGGAAATTTCAAGCCTTCTCTGTTAATTAACTCAATTCACTAATATTGAGATGGACGGGGTTCCTGGCTGCTAAGCTTTAGTATTACCCTCTGAAAGCAGTAGGTCAGTGGGGCTTCTACCACCATGCTTGTGTGCACAACTGGCTTTGTTCGGTAACAGTCTGAGCCAAGTAAATGGCCTGCTGACAAGCATTTTGCTTTGGTTTTGCTTTTTTTTTTTTTTCCTTTTTTCCTTTTAAAATCTTTCATTTATTTTGCCAACATGCTTGCTTTTCTGGCACACCTGCTTTCCTCCTTAGATAGTGTTAGTTCTCTCAGAATCAATTGCGAGCAGCTTGCAACCAAATGCCTGATTAAAAAGTTAGCAGACCTTGAGTGCAATTACTTCAGCTCTATAGCACTCAGGCATTAAACCCGGTGTTAATTGTTTCCCATTTTTGTAACGATCCTTATAATAGGATAAAAACAGAAGAGATCATTTCTTGTAGTTAAAACAGCAGAAAATAAAGTCATTCACTCTGATTAATCATCACAATATGAAATTAAACTCTATTGGGAGTAAATACATTCTAAGATATTTTTTGACTCCAGCAAAGGTCGTTATTCTTTCTGTATCAAAACATATTTGCCAATTGCCACTGAGACAAATTATTCACTTAAGTAAAAGATCTATGTAATAAATACATTTTAATGGAATTATTTGAGGATTTTATGTTGTGTCTGATCATTATTTGCTTTAAGTATGTTTATCATAAATAATATTTCCTTGATAAATCATTTTGTGGACATTGTGGCCAATTATATTTTCTTGTACTATAATTTTTAAAACATTGAAAATAAATATTTTTAAAGGATTGACTTTCCATAAAGAGAAGACACAGTAAGAAGGTTGCTTGAAAAAAATTCTAGCCAACATTTTCTATTTCATCATTTCATAGCATTGAAAATATTCTTTAAAATTTAGAATTTTATTATTGAACACACCTAACATTTTAAATGTCTTCTGCATGTGAGAATAAGGAAACACTTGACTGCCTCTTTTCCATTTCTTAGTCTATGTAGCGCTTCAATTTTTTTTTTAACCTGATATCAAGAAACTGGACATCATTTGTCAAGGGGGTATTTATTTTTTTTTAAGACTTTATTTATTTATTTGACAGAGAGATCACAAGGAGGCAGAGAGGCAGGCAGAGAGGCAGACAGAGAGAGAGGGGGAAGCAGGCTCCCTACTGAGCAGAGAGCCCGATGTAGGGCTCAATCCCAGGACTCTCAGATAATGACCAGAGCCGAAGGCAGAACCTTAACCTACTGAGCCACCCAGGCGCCCCTACTTAATGGGTTTAAGTGATGGTTTTGATTGTTGAGATCCAGACTATGATTCCATTTTCTTTCATGACCCAAGGGGCCATCCATGGCAGAGTCCCTTATAGGTCCCAGAGAAGAAGACATTGTAGGCAGGGAACAACTTATTGAATGGCTTTCAGAATTAAAATGGTGGAAAAATCCATTGAGACATTTGGCACTCCTGTAGAGTCTATTCACTTGCATTTGTATATACTTTTTTAATTATTAAAAGAAATGCAGAGCTTATCTCCTCTTTTTTCCATCTGTCAAATAAGGTAATTTTTTAGTATTAATATTTGAACAGATAATTACTTTCTTTTTGTGTTTAGGGGAAGAAGTCAAGCTAGTTCTTTTATTTTGACACTCTTAAGGAAAATAAATCTTTGTGCTTATTTAGATTTTCTTTTTTTTTTTTTAAATGATTTTATTCATTTATTTGAGAGAGAGAGAGCATGAGAGGAGAGAGGTCAGGGGAAAAGCAGACTCCCCGCCGAGCAGGGAGCCCGATGCAGGACTCGACCCCAGGACTCCAGGACCATGACCCGAGCCGATACATATTTGGCGTGTATTTCATTCAATATATTAAGGGCTATACTAGGTGCTAGGTATTTCAAGTCAAAGAATATATGGTTCCTCCATTGGTCATAATTTCTTCATGTATGATTTTGATCATAAATTCCAATAATAAGCTGATAATTTATTTCAGTTGTCTAAAGAAATCCTGAAAGAAACAATGGAGGCTGTTTCAGAACACCATTATTAAGTATGCAGCATTACTGGGACCCAATAATTTAAACTCAAAAAGATAAATGTTACTACATTCTTGTATTTATTAAGGCATTTAGGTGGAATCAATAAAAAAAGAGATCCTCATACACATTGGGTAATGTGCTTCAGTAGCAACTAGAATTTGTAATGTTCTTTTTATTTAGGGGTTAGACTGTGTATTGAAAACAAAACAAAACAAGAAATGGTTAATCCTGAAAAGTTTTTATATGAACTGTAGCCTCCCAGTGTCTGACAAATGGCCATGCATGCTCTGGAATATCTTTTATTGGAAGACTTCCCTGCATGGTTGGACCTTTCTCTTACGAACATCTCTTGGACCCTAAATTTCTCCTGTTATAATGTTATAATCTCCTGTTATAGAAGTTATAATATCTAACACATTTTAAATTACTTATTCCAGTCAATTTTACTTACTAGACTGTAAATAAGACTTGGGAATGGAAAGACTGTGCCATTCTTGATTACCAAGTTCCCCTCAGTATCTAAGAAAACTTGATACAAAGTAGGTGATTCACAGTGTTTTTTGAATAGCTAAGTACAACTCTCTTGGAATTTCTTAAATCTTAAACCATTCTGTCTTAGCATGTATTCTCCAGGTTTATGAATTCTTCAAATGGTAGAGTTTCAGAAGTGTCCAGTTTATGAGGACCCACAATTTAGATAGTTTTCCTTTTACTCTGTTTTCCTAATATGCATATCTCCTGCATGAAGTTTGAAGTGTAGTAATGAAATTAGTGAATAGAGTGAGTTGGAAAATTTTTAACATATATTTACATATGAATATATTTACTTCTTATAGATATAGTTAGCATCTATTTAACATATACTGCTAAAATAAATTTAAATCTCAAATTGTTTTTTAATTCCCTCTTTCACCAGAAACATGATGATTGCACTTTTTAGTCTAATGATATTACCCTACAGACCTTAGGAGAGATTACACATATATGGGAGTCAAATGATCATGCCCTTGCACTGAAAGAACTT